>DWJN01001457.1:0-17925 GCA_018248895.1 Carystus phorcus
CCATCGAGATGTTTCTCGCCCTACCCGTCGATGTGTTGTGTACCCACATACAGACTGGCGTCCACTTTTACCAACGCTATGATTTATGCCCCCGCGATGCGCCCGCGCACGCACTGCCTACTATAAATTATTATCGGTAATGATCTACGCGATGATTTATAGTCACGATAAATAAATCGATGCGCAACCGAATAATATATCGGCGTGATTGAAATACGAAATCAATCGAACCAGCGTGGATTGATGACAGTTCGGAGTCGGCGCAGGAACGGAACATTTTGGACTTACAGCATTCTTATGGTGATTTAACGGTAACTTTTATGATAAATATTGAAATATCGATTTCAATTGTGAGATTAAACATCCTCAATCATCACTAAAGTAGCTATTCGTATTTAAAATTCGATTACTTAGAAAAATCTATTTATTTCTTCTTCTTCTTAATGTGCCTCTCCAACTAGTGAAAGTTGGCAGTAGGCAAAAGTAGGCAGTCAGTTCTGCATACTTTTTTAAATATTTGCCTAGGTGGAAAAGTTCTATTTAATTTAGGTAAAACAAACAACATGCCTCAGGACAATCAATTAAACGGCTTATTAATATTACAAAGCAAGATGAATTTATCTCATCATAAAATGAATAAATTCAAAACAAATAAGCAATATATTAATAAGAAGCCATGTTACTGATACTGATAAAAGCTATGAAACTGGATATCCTTAGAATTTGGTAGAGAAACATAAACGATTATGTTATTGCTATTATGGTAACTATAGAAACAATTTCTTATCAAAACACCATTATAAGAAAAACAATTTATATCGTAGAATAAAGTTGAATCAATAATCTTTGAAGAGCTATTAATTTTGAACTATAACTACTTATATGTTCTTGGGTGGAGGGTCGTGATTCGTCGGTTAGTTAGTTTTGACGTTGAAGTCTTTAAGAGCTGTTCGGAGCCCTGTGAGTGGCAGCACTATGGGCTTATCTCCCATTCAGAAGGCTGCAAAATTGTTTTTGCTCGAATTTCGCATTTAATTCGACTATTTCGGCTGTGCCAAAGCCGTCGAACGCAAAGCATTTAAACTTCGCTCTCGTTTCGTACGATGGTATTTTAATGGGTGATACGTGAGGACCAATGGCGGTGAGGGCTGTCGCGTGTGAGTTTATAGGGTTGTCGAGGATAGTAAGTTTCTATTTGACGCTGAAACGGAATCTACTTTATTAAAGTTTTGAAGGTTTTAACTTCAGACCGGGACATATATTGAAATATCATTGCCAACATAATAAATTATATTAATCTAAATTATTAACTAGCCTACATACTACTAAGGTTTCATTTTTTCGTCATTTATATTAAAAGTATTATATCAATTACCTAGTATCTTCCGAAAACCAAACTGATATCCGAGGATTGCCCTAAAATTGTCGGGAACAAAAATTTTAAAATGAAGACAACTTATTTTCGTCTTTAAATAAACAAATATGGTATGTGGACTGTCGACTGAATATGACTTCATTTTTAATGAGGTCGAGCCAACTTCTGCCGCAAGTACGACTCTCTTACAGCATTATTATCACATAACCATCACACTACGAACTTACACCGTAACCTTTGAAACCGGTAAAAATCCCACATAACCCTGTGTCGCTCCCACGGCGCCGGGTACCTTTTGAAGGTTTCCCCCTCGAAAACAAAAAAAAAAACAAAAAAAAACCTTTGATAAAAACAGTGCCTAGCACATTAACGATTGATGTCTAAACCTAGAAAAGCCTTTATTAATATTAATAAGCTATCAAAACTGCTAGTAAAGTTGTCGATGATTTTACATCTTCCTCCATTATCTTTACTCTTATTAGAGACTAGTAGACCAGGCTTCGTATCATATCATCTTGGAACATTTGTCCCGTTTTTGTGACATTTCTTATCTCTAGTGAACTCCTATTGGTTGTAGCGGTACTTCGCCGTTTATTACAACTTTCTTTCGCCGTGTCTTCTCCTCGATGTAAAAGCATGTTTCCGAAACTCGATGTGCATAAGTGTATTGAGATAATATCTTCATCTATAAATGATTTTGAATTTGAACTTATACAAAACCAATAGCTTATATGTCCAATACCAGTAGCTTATATATCGAATACCAGTAGCTTATATAACCAATATTATTATAATAATTCGTTTTTACTCGTTTTCATTTTATAATGACACTTAACTTTCTCTAATGCTGTCTTCTGCTTTATCTGTAATTGGTGTATATTGTGTTGGTGTTCAAATAAATAAAAAAAAATATCAATAGCTTATATCCAATACCAGTAGCTTATATATATACATACCGTATATATATATACCGTTATATATGTATATACCGTGTACTTAAATTTAAATTTACTGTTTTTGGTTTGGTTTTCCTCCGAATAAATGATTTTATTATTTTTATATTATTTATTATTTTATATATCCAGTGTGGATATTAAAAATAATGTGTGTATCCGGTCCATTGAAACAGCAGTGTTAGTGGATGAAGCGATTATTGCGTTCGTCGTCGTTTTTGCCACAACCACTCGCCAGCCGTGATGTTATGCCGCGCCAATCGACCAACAAGCAAAAAGCTGTTTTGTCACTACGCAGGGCCATATACGTCGAGACGTCTACTAGAAACGGACTTTAGATCTGGTCTCGTTTCTTAATAGAGATTTCGTCCAAGATGGTAAAGATATCGGAGTTGCGTACGAGAAAAAAGGCTTGGATCAAGAAAATGCTCAGATTATTTGGAGTATTTAACCGGTTAGCAATATTGTTGCGTAGTGTTTTCAATCAGATACATACTGTTATATAGATGTTACTGTGAAGCAATTGGCTCGAAATATATTTCGTGTCACGTTTTAAAGACTAGTAATGTAAGTGAAACTCCGTGAAACACACTAAAGTACTTTGATGACGAAATGACGTAAGCGGCTTCTCGGAAAACTAAGATTTTAGTCTGATAAAAACATTAGCTTAATTAAATAATTTGTAGTTAGAATGGATTAAAACTTACGAGATATGGAAATTAAAATTGAGCAGTGTCAATTAATATTGATGAACATATCGAACATAACCGAAAGGTTCACCGTGAACATTCCTAGATGTTATGCCGTATTGGTCATATCGGCATCCATCGCCGCTCGACTGGTACCGTACAACGGCGACGGTATAAACAAACTCGTAACACGTTAAATAAATCGTGGACGCGCCGTCGAGATACCATCGCTAACTGGTCCGTGAGTAAAAATGCAATGTTTTAATTCCGTGCCGTCCACGCTCGGGAAATTCTTCGATGAGAACGTGATAAGGCCGCGTGTGCATCGTCAGGTCAAACGGACGGTTTCAATATTATTACGATTTTAAAGTCAACACACATCCTAAATTTTACTATGGTACTATTAAAGGAAGTATAACGTAATTATACATTGTGATACTCATAACTGTGAATTTTATTCGACCTGAGTAAAATTTTTTATTTTGAATTTTTATTAAAAATGAAGGTTGAATGTGAGATTTTTTCGATTGATACAAATATTCTAATTAGTTACCAATGTTATCACTTCCAATTAAATTTTGAGTTATATAGCCAATGTGTGAATAAGAAAAGACGAAGTAGTTAAACACAATTTTCTCCTGTTTCTCAAATCACTTTTAAAAGAAGCTATTAACGAATTTTGAAAAATCAATATTTAGAAACTTATTGGGCAGTTCCCAATGAATGAGAAATTTTAACCGTTTTAGAAAAACTTTCGATATGGTACAGTTAATACTTCTGATTGCTATGATAAACCATTACATAAAACTACAGTGAAACATGGTCATTTAGCTACTCGTAGCACCTACATATAAAAGAACCGGCGCACAACAGAGCCACGTTGCACCGATAACGTCACAGCTGAACGTATAGCGTGCAGCGCGCCTAACCGTTCTTTTTGTCTTTAATTTCTACATTTTTTTTTCGATTCGACCGTGATTTTAGTTCGAGAGTTATGCGACCGGTGCGGCAGTAAAATTTCATTGGCCATTCGAAAATTCCGAGATGCGGGAGATTCCTCGTTTTAATCTCGAAATAAAGCCACTCCGTTGTTTGTTGTTTTTATCAATTGAATTATAGTGACGATAAAAATAAACCAATATAATAATGATTCCGTATGACGTGGAGGTATTTTATTCCGCGATAATGTTATTATAATATTTTCGAGTACCATTTTATGTCTATAAGAGTTACATAATGTATGATACTGTTCTAAGTAATGTAGTATAACGGTAAGCAAAATTACCGGATAATTGGTCAATGCAGCCCATATATTTTGCAAGTAATGAGTTTCAATTGTTTTAGGAAAGTATGCAAACTGAGGTAGTTAACACTAAATTACACCTTTCCTTTGTGTTTGAGGCATTGAACTAAATAATCTAAATACGTATTATAAGAAGTGTAAGGTTCCTGATATTTCCAATCTTATAGTTTGATCTGCTTTTCGGTTTGGGCTTGCAACACTGGAAGGAAAAAGAGATAAAAGAAGGTAAAAACGGCGAGTGAACATTATGTCAGTCGATGGTCGACAACATAGGTTCAAGTGTAATTCTTAGAAAATAACAAAATCAAGGAATATTAAGTGGAAGTGGTGAATAATTAGTAAAGAGAATAAATGTTTGTGGATGATAATAATAACGCCACGCACTCACAGCCACACACTAGGATACGCCGTGTCGTGAGTACAATGGACAACACACAAAGACAATTACACACATTCAGACCGAGAACAGAAAAGTATCATTCAAATTTCCGCCTCTTCGGGAACTGAACCCAGGACCCTTCGAACGGCGGTTCGGTGTGGTGACCATTACGCGGGTCGTCAAATGCACATCGCGGTTTTAACATTACGAATTACAATTTAGCACGACCTCCCGTTAACCTTGCGCACCACAAGGCAGCGCGCGGCCGACGCGCTTCCCGCCAACATGTGACATGTTACACGTCAAAGTTTTTCTCGACGCGCATGATTTAAACATGACTCGCCCATGTCCGAGTGATTCTGCACGGATCGTATCGACGCACCCGATATCGATTATTATTCTATTCGTTCGTTCGAAACGACTTGTACGAGACATTTTTTTAATTACCTATAACGTAGTTGGTGACATTCCCGTGTCATGTCCGACTTGATGTGTGTGTGACACGGTGACTAGTTAATTATATTAGCGCTCACAACATTTCATAATCATGAATTTTAAATTGCAGCGTTTATGATCTTGTAAATGCACGGAGAGACCACTTGTAAAACTTTATATAGAATTTTGTAATAAGGCAGGTACTTAATTATAATTATATAAATTCGATCTATTCTGTATTAGTTTGCAATACAATACTTAAGACATAATAAATGTATCCGATGGGTTAAAGAAGTGCTGAGGAGTTTTTTCGTTGTTTCTTCCTCTCTTTATAAGGCACCTTTCCGAAACGGTGGTAATTGCAAAATATTTCACGTTCGAAGTATATTGTAAATACCTACATAAAATAAATAATTTTAATTTGAATTTGAAATACAGTTGCTTATTTTAATACCGCTACTACATTAACAGTGGTCGGTTGAAATAATTTAATTAAAATTTCTTATAAGACCAACGGCGCTTGGTTCGCGAATTCGTGAAAAATTCGGAATGCGATTTTTTCCGCGGGCGAATACCGCGCGAGCGCAAAACCTCACGCTGTCCGTGTCGCGCGGACAAACGGACATGCCGACACGCAAAAACTTTATCAATATGTAATAGGTTCGCTCGCTATACTTTGCAGATACAATGTTATAAAAAAAACACCGATAAAGGCAATCGTAAAAGATATTGTATTCTCATAAAAAGATAAATCCTATTAATATTACACACGCGAAAGTTTGTAAGTATCGATGGATGTTTGTCACTCTCACGTAAAAGTTACCGAATGAATTTTAATGAAACTTTACAATGACCATAGCTTATACATTAGAATAACACATAGATAGGCTACAATTTATAAAGATATTGTGTAAATTGTTCCAAATATCAAGTTACACATATTATATGTATAAAGTATGGTGGAAATATTCCTCTTTTAAGGATAGGTACTCTATTGTAACCATTTTATTGTTTAAAAAATGGTCTCACATAATGTCTTAATTTCAAAGCTATTTATGCGTTTACGATATTAATTCTTATCGAATTAAACAAGTTACTTATCTTAAGCATTTCATGCACATTATAATTGCTCTTTATACTATACAATTAAAATTAATATCTTAGTAGTTATTGCGAATTTAAAACTGTAGCACGACAAATATATTGAAGCGATCCCGAACTGATATGACACACTTGATGCAAAAATGAATACTAAAATAATGAAAAATTTATAGTTCATCTTTATGTACAGAAAGTAAAATACATACCAAAGCGAAGCGGGGGCGTTTGCTAGTGTGTGATAAACAATATGACTTCTCAAACTTTTTCATCGCGGACACTCAACATTTTAATTATATCGGGTACTCACGATCCCTGTATTCTTAATGACTGTCTCGCCTTAACCATGATTCATGTAACTGGGTCGAAATATCGGTAAAAGAATACAGATATCGTGAGTACCCGCTACAATTAAAATATGCCTTCTCGGTGACTAAGTTTGTTGGTGATTGGTGATGGTAATATTACAGGATTAGTCCCATAGTCCCAAATGATCCTACAGCGTTACTGACCCTGCTGACTGAGCAAGGGTCGAGCTTCAATTCTGGACTAACATGGAGAAGACGGCGCAAAGCTCTAAACAGATACCGTTACTGAAGTTTGAGACAACCGTGAAAAGGTTTGTGGTGTTACTAACTCCCCTTTTTATAGAGTTGTTATTGTTGAGGACTGAGTGACTAATGAGACAGCCGAAGTTTACGGAATTTATTAATGTATTTTCGGTATGAAATTCGGTATATTGTGGTAACAATATTTGGTAATGACGATTATATGGTATTAATTAAATATATGGTAAGATAGTAATGTGGTGCGGATAAGACTCGTCACACCGGTAGTTAACGTGGTACCTACTGAATCAAATTTATGAATACTGAAGTAAACATATAATAATGCTGAGCTGTTCGGTCGCTCGAATTTCGCAGCACATACATACGTATATTTAAAGGTTTTAATACATATTCCGAATGCTTTTTCAGTTTATTGTATTTTTAAAACAAGTGTTCTATATTTTTACATTAAAACTAATTACGAAAACCTAATTTTTACAATAACGTGAAACATGTAGGTAATCGATAAATATGAGATCTAAATTATTTATGTCGAAAATTAACCAACTAAGAAGCGGTTCTTAATGAAAATGATCGTATGTGACAACACGATGTCACATACTCTAGTGGCTCTACTATTGGCAAAGTTCTGCAACCGCCTTCTCCATGTACGAAAAATCAAGTTTGATATCGGGTAAATTTTTTTATGATGACTTTTTGAGTTGTTAATCGATGCCACACATGGCGTCCTAGTAAGGGATTAATGTTTAATTAATATCATGTTATTTATTATCATTAACAATTATGTAACCAAATATGACCAAAAACAATTAGACATGGCAGAAACAGCATTGTATAAATCACCAGGGTAGCATGAACATGACCGGTTCTCTTCGGCCGGCGGTCGATAAATCCGACCTTCCATAAGATCGCGTGATCGCCTGGTATTTAACTTAGGGCGCCATGATAATTACAATCAATAATACCGAGCACGATATATAAACCCACCGCCAACTATTAATCTGAGAATATCGACGTTTCTGACCGCTAAAATCCGAAACCGAAATGTCTTTACGAAACGAAAATAACAAATGAAAAATCACTATAAAGCTATTGTGAGTTAAAGTCGAAAATCGATGCTGTAACATTTCGTATTCGATACGAGTCGAAGCGCAGTTCGAAAGAGTTAAATGTGATAAATAAACTTTAAGTAGCTTCATTGCGATGCGTTCGAGCGAGAGGCGTAGATGGTGAACGGTACGAGAAAGAAAGAGAGGGAGGCAGCGTGAAGAGTTAAGGGTCGAACAAAACAAACATTGGGCGGCAATTACAAGCGCCCGCGGTGAGCGCGTCGCCGACGTGCCGGCTCGCTACGACGAATGTTTCAAACGCAGACACAAAATGTTCATATTATGGTAAAGGTAAATCTATGAATGCAGCAAGATAGTCCATCAATATTTTTGTCATGTGAACATTCCAAAAGCTAAAATTGTAAATGATCACAGTTACGCGGAAACATAAGCAATAACAACAGATATTGTCGGCGTATTGTCGGGTTAGTATACAAGGCGAAGCGGAAGCTAATAGTAAGTACCTAATAATAAGTTATTATTTCTAACACTACAATCGAAACAGACCAGCGTGATATAATCATATGGTAATAAATACGCTTTACCATCAAAAGCTTCTCATAAAGCATAATATTTACATATGTATGTAACAAAATATTAGGTACATGTGGTTGACCCCGGCCTCAAATCGAACCTGGAACTCCTTATTTCGTAGACAGCGTTACTACCAACTATGTTACAGGGTGATCATTCGACTGATTATATTATTCCGTACACCATAAAAGTTGATTGCGGCGAATCCATCCTAATCAACAATTAAATCTTTTATTTAGTGCCCTCATTCAAGCAAATAAAAGTGTTCGAATTCTAATTAAAATACGAATCGGTGTGAGTGAAGTTAAGTTAATTCTCAATAAGTAAATATACATTAAATATTGCCTCCAGCATTGTATAGTGTCTAGGCAGTCTTATACATGGACTGAATTTATGTTTATTATAATATATTATAAATATGCTTTGCCACAAATATGTTTTCTTCTTTCTCCTCTTATCAGTGATGCCTTACGATTATGACTAGAGAGCTCGTTTGCCGCCTAGTCATATAATAAAACAAATGTATTATCTATATCTATACTACTATACTAATATATAAAGCTGAAGAGTTTGTTTGTTTGAACGGGCTAATCTCAGGAACTACTGGACCGATTTGAATAATTATTTTATTGTCAGATAGTTCATTTATGGAGGAAGGCTATAGGCTATATAACATCACGTTAAGAGTAATAGCAGAGGAGCAGCAATAAAAAATATTGCGAAATCGGCAAAACTTTGAGCTTTTGTTGCGTGCGCTGAGTAAACGGTGAAATTTACTGAAAAATCATGTATTACAATATTGTTCCCCTCTAAAAGTTCTATATAAAAGTCCGCGACAGCATATGTCTATCTTTTAAGGTTAATCCACTATAACCATTTTTATGGTTATCAAAAAAGTTTTAAGCAAAACAACGTTTGCTGGGATCAGCTAGTATATTATAATTTAAGATAGAAAAGAATATGATTCGTCATCCAAATTCATGTATTCCTAAAATTTTCTATAACAGTAACTGGGTGAAAAGTCGTACTCATAAATACGTTTAGATAAAGGGTTTGTTTTATCGCAACAGCTACCGACAAAGCTGAAAGTGACACTTAATATAACTGTTTTATAAGGCCCTAACAGCAATAGGTACTCATAAAATTCTATTTATGATCGCTTTAGCGCAAAACAAGCTGTCGGACAGGACAAACGTGTTTCCCTGAAAATGAAATACTTACAATTCTTTTCATTTTAAAGATTTTTTATGTCTTATTGTATATTGGTGAATTATATAACTTTCCATGAAATAAAGAGAGAAGTCTGTCTCTTTCGTTTTGTATCTGAAATACACTTCAAAAATAAAAAAAATATTCGTTCTACTAAACATTCGATATGTTATGAACATTATCATGTAGCTTGAAGGTTTTAAAATAGAATGTATATGTAAACAGTTGTCTCAAACTGTAGTGATGCCATGTATTCTGAACTTTAATGTTCTCTTTAAATAGCAGTTATATTATATTAGAATCTTCATCCAGCGTAAGGACTTCCAACGACAATACTTACGTTTGAATCGATTAACCTATTTACTCACTGTTGACAAAGGATGTTACTATTGTAGCATAAGTGTATTTTACTCTAAGGTCTAGGGTTCATCACAATTAGGTTAAAATAAACAAGGCAAATTAACTACGTACAATAAAAGATAGACAAGTTATAGGAACCAACCCTTAAAGGTTGTTTTTCAATAGCAGCTTCAGTAAACGCACTCATATATCATAACCGACGCCGGCTTATCGCTTCCGAAGCATTACAGCATTTTCCATAAAGTAGAGCCTCGTAAAACTGCGCATTGCACATATGTTTACCGTGCGCTGAGCCGAGGTGCAGCACCTTAAAAGCATTGGTAATATAACAAAACGTCTGAACCGAAACTGCCCATAAAAGTCCAACAGCGTTTTCCAACTAAAGCCATGAAACTGAAACGTTGGTGGAATTCACAATAGACGACTCGGGCTACATGTAATGCTCAAACGTGCGCCTTACTTTAATTAAAATACCCGGAACGCGAATCATTTGCGAACTAAAAGGCATAATGTCTGTGTATTTTGTCGATATTTCCATCTCGGATGTAATTTACGACCTAATATTGATCATGAAGCAGAAAGGAGTAAATGTAGAAATGACGGCTAATAGAGAAGAATGAAAGAAGAATAAGAAAAATGGGAAATGGCCAAGAAAATGATGATTGATCCTTATGTCCTTTCCTTAGGATGGGGCCTTCAGCTCGAATCCAGAAAACGAAGAATCACTCGGCGACTACTTAAACAAGAAGGTAGCTAGCCGTATAGTCTTTAGAGAAAGATAAAAATACCAATAACAACATTAATGTCTTAACCATAAATATATACATAGGTAATAGCGTATAATAATTAGCGTAAACGGCTCTTACACATAAACGAATGACAACACTAAGTAATTATATAATTCATAGTAGCCATTTGTAGTAAACTTAACGCAAAGTTAATATAGAAGTAAAGTTATGCATCGTGAGAGCGAAGTTACGAGGTCCGATGTAAAAAGCGTACAACCGAATGCGTCTCATTTTACGGCCGGAATATATTTACGAGAATACGCTGCGGAATTGCACGTAAACTCAGCTACTGGAGATTTTTTCATTACTCGCAAATGAAAGCAATTTCACTTTATTACTTAATTCTATTTTGAAACACGTTTGAATAAATTAACGTGTACTGATTGTAAATTAATAAAAAAATGACATTATATAACGTCACGTAGCTGATGAATTAAAAAAAACGGTAACCACATTCAGAGAATGTGTGAATATTTGTGTGTATTCACTAGGAAAATTCTATTGAACTTGATAACATTTTCTTAAATAACAAAAGCGACACGGTCTACGAGCCTGTAAAGCTAAGGAACTCTTAGCTTTCTTTTAACAAATTAGACAACATTAGACTTGTTTACTTATAAATGGGTGTTAAAGTAAATGGTCTGGTTGGTTACCTTTCCTGGTAGACAAGGACACAGGGAATCCTAGTGCACGAGTGTGGCTGTTAATTTATTCATCGCGAGTCCAAACTCACCTAGTCTGTTCATTGTCAAGATGAACCCGTAAGAATTAAACGATTTGTATGTTCAATCCCAATTTTAATTCAGAAGAGGGGAGAGCAGTACATATGTAATAGACAAAATAAACAGTCACAGATTAGATAAAAATTTTACAGATACAATAAAAAAATATTTTTTAACTTTTCAGTGTGAATTCTGCTGAAAAGGTTAGAATCGAGTCATACAAATATTTGTATGACTTACTTCTAAAAATACATTAATACGAATACCACTGCATACAGATTCTGAAAATAAAATAGTTTACGTGACCTATATAATACGATAACATCCTAAGTGCAGTCGATGCGGTTTTTCCTTAGAAAACGTTCAAAAGCTTGTCGAAAGCAATCCAAGTGACGCAATAAAAATATGCGACGCTGCAGGCACATAAAACTTGCAACGACAATGAATTCCTGAAAAAGATAGTGCTATCGCCGTCTCTTTACTGCCGAGTTAGAGTGAGCGGGACAAAAGCTGGTAATAAAAGTTTTGATAGGATCCGGGGGAATCCGGAATATCGGACATAGCCTGTTTTACAGTCGAGCCTGTATCGTCTTAGTTTTATACTACGTTTAAAATTTTAAGTTTTTATATTTTCGCTTATTTATATTATCAAAAAGCAAAATTGTCTGTCAATTTTAAAGTAGTAAAACTAGATACAAATACAGAATAGAAGAGAAACCTGCTGCTAATCTTAGAACGTTTGAATATGAATCTTTATTTTATCTTTAGCGCTTTAGTTCATCTTTAACCGTTGCGGTAGCAACCCATCACTTTAATATTAATGTTATGCAATCATGAATTATAAATGCTCCTAGGGAGCTCTTTATACGCACGAATGTGAAGTCATCATTATTATGTATTATAACCAATACTTGAGCATCGAAGATGTGTATCATGCTGTCAAAGACATACCATAACTAAGCCGAACTAGACGTCAACTTGGAGGATAAAAATGTTTTTGATCACATCCAAAAATACCACACTTTTGTTCGAGTCTGTAATACCTATATTATTATAGATACATATGTATTATTTTGCTGTATGAAATAAATAAGTCGAAACAACCGAATTGTATACCGATATTATCGAATGGAATTGTGGTCAAGCATTAAATTATATAATAAGTAAGTAACTATACATAGTCTGATAATTTCATCCAATGTTCAGGTGGGAGCAACAGATGAAATTTGGCACAGTAGATTATAAATAGTTTATATGTAGGAGAAGTGCAGAACGCTCTATTATTTTAATGTAATATACAGTAAAACCATATGAAATAAATTAATTGTTTATGTCTATATTGTCAATGTGAAGTAACTCTTTGACGAATGTATTACGACGAATTTCGAGCGACGACCGGGTTTCTAGAATATATGTTTAATGATCTAACCTTCAAATTAATATATAGTTCCGATTATCGATTAACGAGAAAAGAAAAGTAACACAAAAATATATACATGAATATGTATAACGGATCGCTAAGAAGAAGATTAATTACAAAAACCTGCTGTTAGCTACGAAAATTTAAATAAGTTAAATAAAAAACCCCGTCTAAATAAAACCATATTCATGCCAATGTGTACGTCAAACTGTCGGCAGCCAAAATATTTTATAACACATTAATCGTTTTTTTACAAACGTTATTTTAGCACAGTTGCAGATTTATTAATGACGCGAACAAAACGTTTAGTATTTTGGGACGTGGAAACACGTTTCTTTTCGCTATAATATCGATCAAAAATATTTATGTGTTGTCAGTGGTTAAGACGGATATTTTCAACTAGCTGACCCCAGCAAACGTTGCTTTGCCATATACATTATTATTTTAGAACTATTTTGATAAACATAAAAATGGTTATAGTGGGTAACCTTAAAAGCTAAACATATGCTGTTGCGGACTTTTATTTGGAACTTTCAGAGGGGAACTTATAGTAATATTTGATTTTTGAGTAACATTCACCGTTTATTTAGTGCACGCAAGAAAGCTCAAAATTTTGCCGTTTGCGCAATATTTTTTATTGCTGCTCCTCTCATATTCATCTTAACGTGATGTTATATAGCCTAAAGCCTTCCTCGATAAATTGACTATCTTACACTAAAATCATTTTTCCCCTCTACAATATTGTTCCCCTCTAAAAGTTCTAAACAAAAGTCCGCGACAGCATATGTCTAGCTTTTAAGGTTAACCCATCATAGCCATTTTTATGGTTATCATAAAATTGTTTTAAAATTATAATTAATACGGCAAAACATCGTTTTCTGGGGTCAGCTAGTAGTAGATACAAGCAGTCTTCTTGAGATCGTCAGTTCAGTTAATTGGGGAGGTCTATAGTTTCTCTGTTAAAACATAGTAGCTATTCGAACAGCTACCTTCTCTAAATAAAAGAGTAAACGAATGGGCAAAAAGAAGTTAGAAGAAATAATGAAAGAAAATACTGGTTCAATCATAAACGTGTTTTAGTAATACAGTAAAATTACATTTAATTAGCTAACTTTGAGTTATTCTTAAGGTACATCTTAATAAATAGACAAACCGGGAGGTCATACATATTCAGGTGTAGGCAAACGTGAAAACCGCATCCCACAGCAAATAAATTCGGTCGAGTGTGTTTGAGTACTTTGAGTATTGTTTTACGAAATGTGGTCCGTCCATTTGCGGTTCAACAGTTTGCGAACTTCCCACTAAAACATTTGATTGTTAAACATGCCAGCTGAATATAGACCGTACGAGCTATAATTGAAAGCAGACATTTCTTGTTACCCTCAAACTAGTTTCGAAACGGAAAGACTGCGATAATTACCGAAAACTACCGAGCGTAGCCGAATGAACCGCAACGCCGCAAGGGTAGAAAACTAGAAACTTTATCAGACAATTTTGGGAACAACTGTTGCTGAAACTTGTTTCCTAGTTATTGACGATTTGGTGTTGGATTGCTGTTTTGTCCATGACGTGTTGGTAGAACTACTAACAAGGGAAGTAAATGGTAAAGCGGTTCCTGTAATTCTGTATAAAAAGTGAAATATAGAAGAATTTGTATGGAACGTTAATTGAAAATGTTTTTGTCATATAAGACAAAAAAGCACATGGGAACGTATTCTTATTTTAAGTATATATAAGAGGCTCAATAAAAAACCCGTCACAACCCGTTACAACACTGAAAATTCAAAAGTGCGATAAGAATTTAAAAATTGCCCATAACGCCTTGTGGCAATGCAGAAAAGCTTTTAACGGGTGAACCTATAATCAAATATTCTTTGGAATACCTAAAAATACCTATAATGATGTGGCAGCATCAATATTTCATAATGACCTGCGTACAGTACATTATTATAATTAAATTAGTGGTATAAATAACCTCAAAGCAATAAAGACTAATACAAAAAGTCAACTCGACAAAGCGGACGACGTAATAAGGATTCACTTTTTGCTAAACTTGTTTATTTTACTTATTTTCAGTCTCCGGTTATGCGGTATTTTGATATGGGGTAAAGTAGTTTACATCGATACAACATTTATGTTGCAAAAAGAGCAATAAAATTTTTTTTTCGTAACGTAAACCAAATACTTATGTTTAATGATAAGATAAAATGTTTAATTTACCTATTTATTTATTTACCCTTTATTATATAAATGTACAATAGGACTTAATGCCGTGAGGTATTCTCTACCAATCAGTACACCTTTAGCGTTGAATGGATTAGTTTTTAAAGTTTTTAAATATCGATCTTGACAACGAAAGATATAAAAAATTAAGTAATTTTATTAGAGTAGAATTGAAGAGTTTAGAGTTAAATCCAAAAGTAGATTGGATATAATTAAAACAAATTTACATTTCAACATTTAGGTACCTACATTTTAAAGTTGATCACATGAAATCGGGTTTTCCATTCATTATCAAGTTGACCCTTGTTCACAAAGAGTAATACCAACTAGATAAGACATTTAATCGTTTACTTCCAATTTTCTAATGTTTTTCCTTCTTTAATCATTTAGGTACTTACACTAAAAAGAAGATTGTAATTGCAATAACCGTTTGAAAACTAAAAAATGGCTGTATTTTTTATTCGTATATAGTATACCTAATTTATAGTGAGATTAGTAGGTATATTCAGTAATTTTGAACAGTACATGAGAATGATACAACAATTATTTACGTAACAAAAGAATTTATGAGACAAAATAACTTTTAAAACGTCAAAAGAAAGGTGTAACCGACTTTTCAATTTATTATCTTTCAATTCGAGGTGAAATTCATATTGAGACAGGATAGTGATAGGAAATCAAACATCTTAAAATCGCTGAATTTTAATTCATTAATCAAAATGTAATAAAATCATTTCCAAGAACCAACGGACAGAAATAACATCAACAAATCATCTGGTATCTCTATTTAGTCTGTGCTTGTTTGAAAACATCACAATTGACAGATAACTTGTCAACTTATAAAGAATTGAAATTTGGGCGCGAAATATGAAACGGAACGTATAGTGTTGTATTTGAACGATTTTTTGTACAAGATATATTAAACATTTTTAATTCTATTAATTTGTTATGTATTGTTTTAAACACTACGATAAACAGTCCCAAAATACTTTATAACAATTACGGCGAAGTGCCGCCCTCTTCTAGTAATTTTACATCGGCTTCCAATGTTACCGTTGCGTTTGACACAAACAAATGGAACTGTAACGGGATGGGTCGCACTGACCACGATTAATTGGACACCTCGTAATTATTTAGCCTGGGTGTAATTGAATGTTGCAACTGTTTATATTGTAGCAGAGCATTACTAAATAATAAAATAAATCTATATCCTATAATAGCTTCAGAAAGCCTATTCGGTACTCGACTCGACTCGATCTATTTTCTTTTTGGGTAACCGTTGTAAGTTCCATGAGTAAGAAGTTTTTTCGTATACTGCAATAGCTTGAATTCATGAATTTGAGCAACAGAATTAGTGATGCATTGCCAAAGCATAAAAAGATAGTATTGGATCTCAAGCCAGAATACTAGTAACTTGCTCTTCAAAGCACGAAAGCACATAAGAAATAGTAGCACTAGTATTCATCCATCCTACCGGCCCGAGTTGCTTACCTCTCTCGATTGTTTAGGATCGACGCGAGCCACCGGGTTATAAATGCTTAACATCTGCTGGTTATCACAAAAAGTCTCATTCCGTGGAAATTCGTAATTCATCTAATTAGTAATAACGAACTAATTTGTATCATGTGTTCTGTGACTAATGTGTGTGTAACATGCGATTCATTAATGACTCTATCGACGGAAGACATTTTGATTGCAATACAATCAAACACATGAATAATTCAACATTTGCACGAATCACGTAGATGTTTAGAGAGATCGTCCACTTTCTACTGGTTGTGATGAGAAAAATATTTAAATGATACTTCTTATAGAGATAAGAATCAATAAAGAAGATAAAATAGAACTCAAATGATTGCAACGTTTATTCAGTCATGTAAGAAACATTAGACAAACATGCAACATTAACAAGTTCAAAATAAGAATATACATAATGGTATGTAATTTTTTTATTAATTTAAATTCATTACGGAGTTCGTTAAACGCCTGTATGAATTTAAAAACAAATACACGATAGGATTAGAAGTTCCCTAATTTAATTAGATCGGAACCTGAGAAAGGGATTTCCACAAGTAAACGCAATATTTAATAACCGTTTAATAAAACATACCACACGTATCATTAAGATATTCCGAAATAACTGAATAAATAATAGTAAATTCTTAGTAAAATGATAAATTGCTGAGAAAAACAGTTGAATGCGTCTCAATCGAAGTTATAAAAACTAAGTTTATGTATTAATGCTATTTTAACACGTGTATGCTAAGTACGCGGATACTATGTCGGACCAATAAACTCCCTACGTAGTAGGCGTGAATGCATTTAATTACTGACAGGTGACCATCGTCTTATTTATCGTTAAAAATAACAATAAATCGATTCATTATAGGCCACAAGAACAAAGCTACCGAGATAATTTATATTACTGTGTTGAATAATTAATTTTATTATAAAGTTACCTGTTTAAATAAGATCAGCTACGGTATTAGACCTTATTGTGAGTGGCCAATTTGTGGCTGTCTGAATACAATGTCGATATTTGCATTGAGTAAGATCACGTCAAGTGGACCCCCCATTTACCACTTGATCATAAAAATTTAATCTATATATATTTTTCATAAGTACTTATGATGGAAAAATGATCCCCCAAACGATTTTTAAAAATTTTGATTTTAACAACATTTTTTTTTACAATGAAAATTTTAAGCACTTTTAATTAAAAAATGGATTAAAAATCAACCGTAAGAGATAAATTCATG
>DWJN01001458.1:0-17920 GCA_018248895.1 Carystus phorcus
ATGGGCGACGGTGATCACTTACCATCAGGTGACCCGTCTGCTCGTTTGCCGGCTTACGGCATAAAAAAAAAAAAAAATCTATCGCAATTTATCGATACTATCTATAGATGTTATCTAGAGTATAGTTATAAAAGCTCATAATTTTGTATGCATTAGTCGTAAATGGAAATAAAATAATTTTATCAATCGTTTCATCAATCCCATTCAATTTGAACTGGAATTTTAATATCTAGCTCTAAACATTTTATTTCAAATTTAGAATGGACTTTGTTATTCAACCAAAACATTAGAATACCTGTTGTTTGTCCATAGTTAAACAATCTGATATGTATATTTGACATTTAAGGCTAAGCAAGCGTAATTTACATAAACAAGGATGAATTTAATATGATTACGAAGGCCCAAGGTCACGTTTGGAACTGGTGAACAGGATTAAAATAAAAGTCATTGATATGTAATAGCAATCATTAATAAGAAACACAAAATACTATTTTATTGCTAAAATGGAAATAAGACACGAAGCCTGTGATGTTGACAAAGTGAAAGATATAAAAAGGCAACTAGAGGAATGCAAGTTTACGAAACGTTTTAAGCAATAGGTTGGACAATAACATAATGAATTGGTAGCTGGAATAAAAAGAAAATCTAAGATTCTTTGTATTTATTTTATGTACAAAAATGTATAGTAAAAAAACCACATTAAGTGTTACGCCTTCAACACATGAATGGCCCACTACTGAGTACAAGTCTCTCCTCAACACTGAGGAGGTCTAAAGCATACTTCGCCATGCTGTTCCAATACGGATTGGTGGAGGGGTTAGTGGTCAACCCAAGTGTCGGATGTTTTTAAACCGCCCGAAGGCGGCATGGCTTGACGACTGCTATGTTCATGGCAACCGGGACAGACGGCCTAACGTGCCCTCCGAAGCACGGAAACGCTCAAGCAATTTTTTTTGCCACTAGCGGTCACCCATCCAAGTACCGACCGCGCCCGCAGTTGCTTAGCTGTCGATCGCTTAGGATTGACATAAGCCACCGGGCTATGAGCGCTTCATTAAGTGTTAATTAGTACTGAATTTATACGCATCAAATATTTCCTCGTGTTCATTACAGTATTTTGGCTTTATAAGAAAGATCTAATCTGGTTGCAAATATTGTTGTTTTGTTCACAGCGATGATGTTCTTTTAAAGAAAAGTATTTGTCTTCTGGTTTCATATCAGGTTCTTTGTCTACAATTCTACTTCATGAATATTTACGATTAGAGTAGGTAATAATACTATCTCTACCACCTCTTAATTAAAATTTTGACTCATGCTCCACAGTAATACTTGACTATTCAATAACCGGTTGCTATACAATCACTCGATTCATAACTTTAAAGTATTCAATAACTACATGGGTATAATCGAGTCACAGAAAAAATAAATAGAGTATTCAAACTACAATAGATTTCTTTTGGAAGGAGCTGAATGGACGCAGTCTCATGGAAGATGTGACTTATTATTTCAAACATACAAGAGGGCTATGGGTGAAATCTTAAATTGTATTACTCGTGGTAGTAATGGTCTATAATTTCATTCGAAGTAATCTTTTTTTTGTCGAAATATTTTCATACTAAATGAACCGACGTTTGTCCGGGTTTTAAGACTAGCTATTCTATTTTCAAGCTATAATTAACTGTGTTGAGTTTTTTGTTTTCGTTATATTCTAAAATTTTAATCAGAAGACTTCGTAGTATTCTGTAGAATCTTCCTGTTCAATGCAATGGAACTTGGGACATTACATGAATAACATAATTTCCGGTAGTTCCCAAGAAACTCATTAGAGAGAAAGTCTTCTGTATTATAGTGTGCATAGATATCGGAACTGTGCTGAACTAACTTTATAGATTGGGTGTATTAAGGCAATTAAAATGTTGCGTAGATTTTATGATACGGCCTTTAATTATATAGAACCTTTAGTTCTAGTTCTAAATTGTATATTTTGTCAAATATGAAAATATTCTTCCGCGATTGAAGGGTTCTATAATTACTTGTTAGGATTTAATTGTAGATTTTGAAACCTTTACTTTAAGTTTGTTTTATAGACAACAGCGAGACTTTAAGGGCATACATTTTCAATACTTTTCATATTGTCTTAAGTAATCGTCTGTGACAACATAATTTATCTCAATAGACAGGGAAGTAAAGTAAAAAATAAATAACGTCGTACGTAATTAAGAGATAGTTATAATTTTATCATGACCACGGTCTGAAAATAAAACACTTTATGAGTGGACAACAAAGTGTTTATTAATTTAGTCTATTGGGTATATTTATACTTAGTGTTATACAATACATGATACAATTTAAATGAAAAATATACTGCAAGGACTATTGTGGTAAATGATCCAACTCGTGTGATCAATGGGCTTTGAGGTCGCAGTTACAGGGTTTCCGCCGTGAAATAATAGAGTATATGATATCTAACTCCATTACATTACGTCAACCTATGCGATTGTGGGAACTGTAATATTGAATTAATTTGCTATCAGCAATTTACATTCGCTATGACGTAATAAGAGGGCTTTTAACTTGTTTTTATGCAACACGTAACAGTAGTCTAAAAAACCTTCATAATTATTAGTCCGGTGAATTATTCGTATTATATTTTTTGAGCTTTATGATGACTATTTCATTGTTGCGTAGACCTATCCTCTTAAACAATAGCGTAATACTGAGACTGCAAATTAAATGAATAATTTAATGAATTACAATGACAATACTTTATGCATTTTTCAAAAACCTAGCAGAGTTCTTCGCGATATCACCGACGAAAGTATATTCTTTTTTAATACCAGCTTAAATTGTAAATAGTCCACGCAGGATTCCAATCGAAACTAATCGAATACAATTGCGTGTTTAATCTGATAAAACATGTGACAGCCATATAATTTGACCAGCTTAAATAGTCTTATGAGCCATAATCACACTTAAATAGGTACTACCCACAGTGATCTTGTTAAATAGTGCTTTCTCTTTGTCAATCATAGGGTACATTATGTCGCGCCCACACTGTTCGAAAATTGCTCCCATCGTATGAACTCCCACATTTATAATTGCGTAGAATATAATTTACATTAAATTTGCCCATTGTTCTCAATGTGGTTGGACAACTATATGTATCTGCATTTCTAAACATAATGCTCCTAAATTGCACTTACTTTTGTATCATCGTTGTTTATCGAGTATTCTCTAGAAGTTTGTTTACCGTGAGGTAATTTAAAGGATAAAGCTTGAAAGGCTATTCAAAGAGAGTGCGTCTGAATTAAGTAGGATATATTTATTCAAGGCACGGCGCTACTCGTGTCACCGCGCTCATATGTGTATTTTGGTGAAGAGAACAAAAGTGTCACGCAGAGCTTGTATCATTCATGTCAGAGTTTCCCACTCAAACGTTTGATACAACTTAACAAACGACGCCTACATATAGAGTAACCATAGTTAGTGACAGGAAACTATTAGGCACGATATACACGTTGCGTCGAAGCAAGAACCGTGAAAGAGTTACAAAAGATCGAGTAGATGCTCTCGTTATTTTTTATGCCGGTTGTTAAGATCGTTATGAATAAAAATTCACAAAGAGTGAATGAAATTCCACATGTGTATTTATTACACGACTGACTGAAGATTCTGAATTGCAGAAGTAAGCGATTCTCACGCTACGAAATGGACTAGTTCAATGCCAACGGAGTTAGCGTACCGTTTATAGTAGAAGTGATATAATTAGAGGCAGAACGCACATGAGTACTGCAGCATGTATGTAGACAGCCAGGCATATAATTGTTGGGCGCGTAGCGTAGGCATGAGTGGGGCGACGCCCTTTGCAGCCGGTTGTCAAGTGACCTTTACGTTCTCGTGGGGAAACTTGTAGGAATATATTTTTTATGTTATTAACTTATAAACCCTTACAAGCATAAATGTTTAATAATCTAATTAAGCTGCTTAAAAATCTTTTAACATCTTAATTAAGCTCTGTTTTGATTTTTTTTATAAATAAATGCTAAGTGGTGGACATCTAGTTCTTATAAAATTTCAATTATTATCTTACAAAAATTTCATCAAAGTCTATCCAATCGTTTGGAACAGTTCCAGTAGCTGTCAATGTTATGCCTATTGACATTCTCTGCTAGTCAATTCAGGGTGATGATAATTAATTATTGGTTATATATAACTCACACAAAATATCGTATATTTTGATAAAAATATAAATATATAGGCGCATTAAATCTACAACACATTTTACATATATCCAAGATTATTTTTATAATAGCATTTTTAAATGTATGTATGTATGTATAAGCACGTGTATTTATTTAATAATACTAACATCAAGTTGTCAGGACTTGTCGATGTAGGGACTTTATAATACTTGCACAATGTACGTTGTTATTTAGAAACCGTTATGAATATAGATGATCGTATGTATTTTGTAAACAAGCCACACGCAAAACTGTATTATTGCTCCCGCGTAACGGCTGACTGTTTATTGGATCGGTATTAGCAACAATTTAAATAAACGATACGATATGTCGTAATAATGGTGTGTTCTGTTGGATAGATTCGTAATTTATGTTCCACGACAGAAACACTAAATTACCTCGCCTTATTTGTTCATGTAAATTCTTTTGTTTAGTTAGAATTAATTTATTTGCTATAATATTCTGAAATTAGTTGTCATTCTTCAATTAGATATTAGATGCATCATACAAATTAATCTTAGATTACAACATTTCAGTATTTATGTTTTTTAATAAAATGCAAGTGTGCAAAAGTACAACAAAACAAGGTTGTATAAGGTTTAAAATTAGTTCAGTGGCTCAGGTGCCTGCTTATTATTGATTGGTGCAATCATGATTGTATTTTATTAAAACCTTGAAAGTTACGCAAAAGTTGTACGTTACAAGTACTTAAAGGTCGCGTTATTTTAAATTGATCTGAGTACTTAATCATTTCGAAAGTTTAATTACAAAACATATATTATTACTTGTGGGTTAATTTCAAAAATATGTATTTACTTATTGGTATCATTATAATTAATTACTATTAATAACATATTAATATCTAAAATTTAGTTTTATATTTATAACACAGTTGATATAGCATTTGAAAAAGAAGATCTAAGTTTTCGCTTTTATTTTTATAAAAACAAAGAGATACGTTGTGGTGTCGTGGTAACATCAAGTCAGGTCATGTAAGCATGTTTCATGTTTCACAATAAGGGTGAATTAATGCAAGGTGTAGTCGCAGTAGTAAACTTTGTACGATTTCCTGGCGCGGTAAGGGTTTCAATGCGTAAGCAATGGTAAACAGAGACACATCCCGCCTGCGACATCCGTCGGGGGCTTCATGTATATGTATTTTCTTTATTACGAGTAATCAGGTAAGTTACATCTCTTGTATACAAACAAGTAATTCTCGTTGCCTTGCGAACCGCCCCAGAGCTTTAAATCTTTGCATTTTGCAGTTTTATAAGCTGAGTATGTTGTCAGATTGCTTGTTAAAATTGTGTTAATAAGCGTTAGCACCAATCCGTACTGAAGCAGTGTAGTGGAGTTTGCTCTAGACCTCATCAGCGATGAGGAGAGACCCGTGTCTTCTAGTGGGCCATAATGGGTTGGAATCAGCAAACATCACCACTATTTGGTTTGGTTATTTTGAATAATTGTAACTTATTTAACACATTGCATTCCTTAAACTTCTAGCCTTACATAGTTTGCGATTTATATTTACTTTTTGCGAATCATTTGTTATATCGTTCGTTGCTGAAGACTGTCACTCAGTTACTAACCTTAGGGGCCTTGGGGTCGATTTCTAGGGCAAATATTTATATGACATATAAATGTTTGTTTGTGTTAAGCATGTTGTTAGATATTTTATTTGTATTTGTTTAAGTTACCCGTAACCTGAATGCTGTGGGTGTGTACCCGTTTATTTATTTATATTCTGCTAATCATATTGCAATTACGGAGATTGTGTTAGTTAGAAACGATTTGAGTAATAATTGAGTGGTCATTATACAGTTTCTAGTTTTATTCTATCTTATTACAGAAAGTTCGTTATCCAGCTTGTAAGCAAATCATGTTCCGGCGCTCTAGGCTTTATAGTATCATAAATTAAATTATAATCTAGAGTAAGCAGCGTGTAAGGATAAATTTACTTTATTAACATAACACGGTGAAGTTTTGTGGAATTAATACCAATTAACACCTCAGTTATCATTTCTGTGTTAGGTGAATTACGAGTACGTTTATTTAAATAAAATATTTCGAATTTAGAATCCATAGAGCCTTATTTACGCTCAATGTAGCTTAAAATTATATACGCTCATGAGTTTTAAAGAATAATATGAATTAAACAATTTCAAATTATCAAAAAGAGAGGTATCACCTATAAGTTTAGGACTAAAAATTAGTGGGATATCTTATAACGGTATCATATAACATAGTAACATAATTTTACTTGTGTGGATAAGAAATGTGGAGTTCTATTCATTGTAACCTTCTTTCTTTCAAATTTTTTTATAAGAGAACATAATATACACAACGATTTCTTGAAGTTCGGTAACTTTTTGAAACAAAATATTAAAATCCGTTTAGACTAAAAAGTCTTGGAAGCGTTCTTTATGCCGTCATGGTTCCGTATCGTAAATTATATTGAGTCAGTAAATTATTTATTGTTTAGGATTAAGTATATTAATGTTGGCATACCATCGGAATTTGTCTCTTTAATAAGACCAGGTTTTATTGTGTTGGTTTAATGCAAATCTGATGTAGATATCTGACATCAAATTTAATATAGTTTAGTTTAGTTTAGTTTAGTTTTTTCTTTATGACTTTGCGATGTGGACGGGTTTATGTATAGTCGAGAATTTTCTGACGTGCTTTTCCGTTTATAGGATTTTGAAAGTAAATTGATATAAAATGTCCTCATACACTATTTTATTAATTTGATGCAGATGTGTGTAAGCAAACAAAGCAAAATGTATTGAGTATTTAATCTAATTGGAGAACCCATCTTTAGATTATAGTTATAGATATAGAGGACCATTCTTAGATTATAGTTGCCGCTTCTATAGTCATGAAAAGCCCTGGTCTATTTGTGTTTGCCAAATTCTGAACACGTAAGATTGAATAAGTTTTTGAGAGAGTAATATTTGCGCTACTTCAAGTTAACAAGTCTCACTGCCCGGCTACGGAACTTTTCATTATGCGTGGTCCGATGTATCAAGTTAATAAGTCTCATTGTGTATCAAGTCTCAGTGCGTATCCTGGCTACGGAACTTTTCATTATGCATGGTCCGATGTACACTTGGCCGTTTTTTGTTTGTTCCTCTCGTTGTTCGTGCAGCGGGCGAACTGCCCTGCGTGCGTGACTGCCTCGGAGATGGCGACGTTGATTGCTCGCGGCACTCGCGGCACTCGCGGCGCCCATTCCAAAACGCGGTTCTTGTTTATGCTCTTTAATGCACGGTCATAAAACGATAACATAAACATCGGTTACACTGTTACTAGTGTTCTATCCGAGCAAAGGTAGATACTTAGCTCATGTTATAATTGGTTTTTATGTAAGAATAACTCTTAGGCTTGGGTTTAAATAGTTGTAACGTTTATGGATACTATGTTATTATTCTAACGAATAGAACACGCAACCTATACTATCTTCATCATCGGTGAGAATGAGTATCTTTGGAAGAGTTATCAGGAAAAATGCAAAAAATTTATTTATTCCATGGCAAAAATATTATGGTCTCTAAAGATAAAGTAATGCGATTCATAAGAAACTTAACTTGAAGGACCGTCAAAAGCTTTAAAATACCACGCGGTATAAAATATTTTTATTCATTCATATTTATGTTTGGAGTGTGGATCTATGATAACTTTGTAACGTATTTTATAGCTGTAGACGGAATCCCACCAGTCGGCCACCCCGGCGTACGGAAGCGGAAGGGCTCTGATCGATTGATATTATACAGCGATCGTTACTTAGGTGTCTTATTACATTCACCTATATATTGATACTTATTTATATACTCGACACAGCTGACGTATGTGCTCTGTTTGAAATAAATGCCCTTTTTATCTATGTTATTAGTAACTTAAGTGTAAACCAGTATTTAGAAGTTTTGGGCTGTACCTATGATATTACTTTAAATTTAATACCGCGCGTGTGCTTGATAAATTTCGAGTAGATTTGTCATAATTATTCTTCTGTCTTGTACAGTTTAATATTATAGCTGTTGATGTTGATAACGCGTGTGTCATCTGCGCGCACTAATTCGTATGTAAAACTTGAGTGTTCTAAACTCAAGCATCCGTTTTCATTACTGTTATTGGCGGATGTACGGTCAGACTAAAGTCTTAATCGTCAGAATTACTAAGTGTATTTAACCCCTTATTACCGATATTGCGATAGAATCACTTTAGAATCTAAGGTGAAAAGTCTAAAGTTTATATTGTACGACTGTTGCTAGTGCATAGATATAAAACCATAGCGTCAAGCACAAGCCACAGAGGCTAGTCACTTTCATTTTGGGTGGTCATAGTTTTGCTTGGATTTTGAAATGGATTTAGTCTCTTACACCTCAAAACTTTTTATCTATTACTAGTCCTAGTTAATACTTCTCTAATTTTTTATGTCCTTCAAACTTCAACTTTGTAAGAAGTTCAGGGCCACACATAACTGCTAATGTCCTAAAACATTAAAATGAAATCTCGCAGTTCCTTAGCAATACGTAATTTCCAATTGTATACGTGTATGCTGTCTGTACAGTTTTGTGTTAAATGGATTTAACGGGAGACATTAATGCAGTCACAGTGAGACTGCAACGAGTACCGTGCTAATTAACTAAGTGACTGTGTCAATTGATGCAATTGTCTCGTACTTGCATCGGTGTAAACGAGTACATTTGTCAATTAAACATAATGATAATAATGATAACGAAATGTTTCATTCGAAAAAGCATTATTAATCTTTTCGAAAGGCTCTGACATTACATCAATAAGTGTAAAATGGATATTCAAGTCGAGAAGTCGTGGAACATTTTTCACCTATAGCAAAATAGCTATTAAAAGAGTTGTTAAATTTAGTATTCTCATTGTAGTAGAGATTACAAGATCTGGTCAAAAATTATGGCAGAAATTTACTTCTAACATGATCTCACAGGATTATACCATTATTAATAGCATTGAATCTGAAATTTAGTGCAGGAACTTGACTGTTAATAACTATTACTTATTTGTTAGACTACAACTTTCTACTATATAACTGTAGATGTGCGAGTATTTGAGTCACGGCTTAATAGATTAAATGGAACACATTAATCTATGTAACAGTCCGACTTACGGCGTGCTTCACACTCATTAGCTGCTATTGCTGTCTTCTGACCGATAACCACAAAGTTTTGGCTTCATTTTGAAATCTTTTCAGTGAATAATATTACAAAAACATAGATTGTACTGATATCTTACAATAAAACAAGTAGAATTGTACTGTTTTCCATATTACAATATCTATTAACCGATTTTACTTTCCGTTTTAATTCGAGGCAACTTAATTTGGGCTTTTCCGTCGTACACCTAAATTAAGTGTATTTATTACAAAGTTCCATATTCATAGTGAATTTTTAACCAACTTATAAGCATATACGATTATAAGAATATACACTGTTTATGAAGAGCAACTCAGGATTTTATGTGCTATTAATCTGGCCGGATTATAATGATGACAATCATCGTTACCATGTCAACATTGAGACAAAGGATGACTGTCAAGTGGTTAATGTGCTAAGTAGTGGTGTGTAATTTAACGCCATTAACATGCCCTCGGATTGTATGCACTCCCATTACTTTTGGTAGGGTACTATCTTAGTAAAACGAACTTTTCTCTAGATTTAGAATAATATAGGTTAACGCAGGATAGGTATAACTTACATAAGTATGGTCGAGTAATCCTAAGCGTTGTGTTTATATCGTTTTAAACATTTTTGTATCTTGTCTGTTGCATGAAGTTTAATAACTAAATAAATATTTCTTTGCTTTCTAATATTCCGTTCGATAATAATTCGCTTTAAAACAAAGTTTTATACTTATCTGGAAATCGATGAAATACGTTCTGAGTATCTCGGTAAAATCGGATAGTTTAGTACGAATAGAATTTCACAATTGTGAACGTTGCAGAGGGTTTGTGGCTGCACAATCTGAGCTTTTATCAAATTTATTGGCTGAGATGTCGTTGCCAACGTCGTCGTACAGGTTGACTTGTTTTTCTGCGCTCTCCGAGTATATAGCGGCGGGGTATTGTGCCTCTTTCGCAAGCAAATTTTATATCAAACTGATATTTACATTAGAACTTCCTTATGTTTTTGTTAAATAATCTTCATAACGTATAACGGAATGTTTCATATGATTCTATTTCGATACGTTACTTATGCTTGGCTCGATTTTTATCCTTCACTGCTGAAATTTATATACTCTGGCCAGATGCGGCATATAGACTTAATAAGTGTTACGGGGGGCATTGTAAGCTATATCATTCTAAACTAAGTAACTGAGACTGATTTTCAACCCGGGCTATTTCTATTATTACCTTAATATTAAGAAAAAATAACCTGATATGGTATCTATGCTATTTTTTAAAAGCTTTTATTTCATTAAATTGTGTAATAACGTTATAAGTTCATAGAAAAGATTTTGTAGGAAAAGTTTATTTTATTTAGGGTATTTAAATAAAAGCTTGTTTTTAAAAAAGTTTTGTTTAGCTTTAATTAATTTAAATCTCTAGATATGAGGTCTGCGTTCGCATTGATTTTAGATCGACGCTTCATTGCAGATGGTGCGCCAAACGCGGTAGGCGGCGCTGCGGTCGGTGTGCCGGCGCCGTGGGAGCCCTTCTACTGCGTTCTGCAGCAGGACCGGCGCACACTCACCGCCTACACTAGCGAAGAACTCGCTGTGAGTATCCAGATCTTCATACACTATTCATGCTAAGGTGTTGTTAAGCAAACGCCCGCCTCGGATATACATAGACTTGCCCTCGGTTTCTGAAAGGCTTATCAAAATCTCGTTGAACTAACAGGCATATTAATAGGAAACACGGTCAAATTAATTCAAGTTTCTGAAACGTTGATTAGTCAATAATAAATCAGTAAACAAAATCGTATTTGAGAAACGATTACTAGTAAAATTTGCACTGTAAAACTGATCAATTATTTAAATCAAATGACACTCTTGACGTTTGACAATAGATTTGTTAGTTTATTAGTAAATTTTTCGTTGATCAGCCTTTGAGAAACCGGCGGTAAGTCTATCATTTCACTTGTATTTTATGGCATGAATCATATCAAGCCTTTATTATAATAAATTTGGAGCACTTGTCCCTTTTTCTAAAGGACATTTACTGAATAGAAAATAGACGAAAACCTTAGTTAACATAAAATTAAATCCAATACAGTACATCTACAATCAGTATTCCGTTTAGTAAAATTCAAAGAAGTAATGTAATTAGGTAGAGCGATCTCTTTCTCCTATCATTTTTATTGTTTGGAAATATTCTAGTTGCCGTTGTTGGAAGAAATTATTACTGTCATTTAAATATTTTTACATCATCAACACCAACAAAATGCAAATGATACATTTATAATTTATACTTATTATTTACATTCTGTTAGACTAGTGTACCGCTTGAATTTAAATCTGCTCCTCTGCGGCACATAGACTTGCAAATCTAATTTATGAAATCATCACAGTCGTATAACATGCTGTCTGCATGGAAACAAATTGTAGTTAGCTTAATATTATTAAAACTTTTAACAGAGTAACATTACACAGTAATATAACGACAATTTTTAATGGTGGTGACTGATAAGGAAAACATGAAAAAATTGTGAATTGTTTTTTACATATAATGATTATTGCGTTACTTAGCACAACAATATATTATCGGATGTCATAAAGCAAATTACGCGGATTACACTGTTTATTAAATTTAATTAAGCAACGCTTGATGTAGGCAGAAGACAGAGAGATTCTATATCTCTAACAGCTCGTTACTTTCTACATCAAGGTACGAGTGTCACCTTCAGCATGTAGAGAGAGACCTATGAAGAAGAACGTTCAAATCCTATGAAGAAGGTCAAAACAATTTAAATTTTTGAATAATAATTTGGCCCCAAAAATACTCCGTATAAACATATGCACAAAAATACAGACTATATTTCTCACCCAGTTTCCCTCAACGGGTAACATAAATAAAACGGAAAAAATAAAATGTATTCGTAGTCATTCGCCTGCACGTGGTCTGCGACAGGAAATTGTTCGCTCGTTAGTACATACTGCACTAAATTGGTCAGCGCGATGCTTGGGGTTCGCTATGAATTGGCTTATTCATAACTATCGATGCATATCAACCTCCTTATTTGGAGTGTTATTTGATCCAGTTTGTATCCAGCGAAGTCCATATTCATAATGAGCCCACATTATTTGTTTTTGGACACGAAGAAGGGATAGGGGTCTTAAAAAATATCTTTTAGAGAAGTAAGAAACATAAATTTATACAATGAAGGCGGATCCTAAGTAAATAAGATATCAGACACCAAAGTAAGGAAAAATTAAACGTTTCTTAGATATCGCTGATATAATTAAGCTATAAACGGGATATTGAATGTGAAACTTGTAAAATAAATAAAACATAGTGTTGAAGCCGGTTTCGGAGCAGCCAGTTTCGCTATTGAACTTTCAAAAATGTTCCCGAACGCTGATCAATATTGTACGAAGTTGAGTACGGCATAGTTCAAGGCTGGTTGATATGCAACCGACGAATTAATGAATAACAACCGATGCATTAATGTAGAATCATCTTGCGATATGCGACACGGATACGTAATATCGTAAAGGGGACAAAAGTTGGAATGCACCAACTGCATTGAGTAATTACTATATAGGTGTTCAAATTTTCGATTTTCACATAAAATAAGACCACGGTTACGGTAAAGAAGAGAAGCAACGTTACAATCGTCTCAGTAAAAGTAATTTAAGATTTTAACAGTATTCAAACCTCCTCGTATACTGATCCTCATATGATTAATGAATGTTATGTTAGGCTATATTTATATTTAAAGTTGAAACATGTGTATTATCTAAATTCTAGGTACACACACTTATTAATCAAGGAAATTTCATTGTTTGTCTTTTGTTAGTAAGTTAAATTAGTTATCTTTGCTATGCACTTTATAAGAGTAAAGTTTAATATCTATTTAAGTCTTAATTAGGTTGGAAATCGCCCAAGAATATAATGAATGTTTGTTCTAACTTCCAAGTCTTCTCGCAGATTTGGCGCCTGGAATCTCTCAATGTACGATCATTTGAGTTTATCGGGTTGAGACATGTTAGTAGCTAGTATTTTTTTAATTAACTGACGACTTGAGGCGACTTAGAATACAGAGCTGTATCCCAGTCTGGCGGACCAGGGTGTCATAAAAGACGGCAGAAGCCGACCTGTTTGGTAGTAGAGCTTCACGTACTGATATTTTTATCTTTGCTTAAAGCCCGCCTTTTGTAAGTCAGGACTTAAGAGTCAGCCTCCAGACTCGTCGGGCTCCAGCTGGGAGCTTAAGAGCCATTATTACCTTTACATCTTTTCTTTCCTTTCCGACAACGCATCGACGCTGCCTTTTATGTTGCTTTCCATGGCCTTATCATCACAAGATGAGCCTGCTCGTTCATTAGCTATGAACATAAAAATTAAAGATCTTTGCATAGCACTGCAGGGCCTGATATTTATCGATAAAAAGCAACATATTTCCAGTCCATGCACTGATTTTTCTACAGGCAATGGGCGTGTGACCCACATGCGAGACGGAGCTTGCCTTAGCCGCGCTCAGAGTCGAGAGGTCAGTGCGTTCGGCGTTCGAGAAACTGTGTCCGAGGCCGTGACACGGAAACTACTCTGTGTTCTTAATCTATGGTTTATTCTTAGATCTATCGTTGACCCTATAAACATATCAGAATAAATAGATCTTATAACGTATGTTCGCGTTAGCATTTAAGCCCTAGCGACCACTACGTTTTAAAGTTACGTGTTATCGCTACTTACATTGCGATTTGACAATCTGTCAATTAATGTAAAATTTTTATTTACCAGTGTAATAATAAAAATCTATACAAAACTAGTATTTCTCCCTAAGAAAGTATAGAGAACCATTGTAACTGCACAACTTTTTGTGGATCAGTCTGTGTAATCTGTCTTCAATAGCGTTTGAGCACGCAACAAGATATAATCAGTAACTGTTATTTTATTACTGTCTATAATAAAAGAATATGCTGATAAATAGAAATTACCAATTACCAGAGGAAAATAGGTATTCATTTATATAAGCGATGATAGCCTTAACGGTCTTCTATAAAGATGTTTTTTTTTAGAACTAGTCAATGCTTGACTACAATCCCGCCTGATAGTAAGTGGTAAAGTAGTCCTGGATAATTTAAATAATTTTAATCCTTCACACACCTTCAATTTCTTGAAAACTATTAACACTTAATTTACACTTACTATGGCGAAGTGTAACCTGCTCACCTGATTTACCATTTTTAGGGTTTTAAAGGGAGCCATGTAGCCAGGCAGTTATGTGTAAAAATTCGCCAATAACATAAAATTAATTTTGGTCGTGAAACTAATGTACTTACATCATGGCGTGTAAAATGTATTTCGACAATGACGTACATATATTAAACCCTCGGGAGTGTCAACCCGTCAGTACCTAACAACATTAATGCAGTTTAATTATTCCCGCTCGTTAATTCACTACACAATTTTATACGCTGCATTCGTCAACAATTCATTCACCACAAACAATGCGTGTTGGACGTCAGTTCTCTACTTTGTCTTGTACTTTGTGACAGACTTGAATAGAGGAGCTACTGCCGGTGAACAACAAAGTTATGCATACAAACGGTTAACTGAGATGTGTAGACATGTCCACCTGGGAATAGTGTTTACACTTAAAACATTACAAAATAACTAAATCACGCATTTCTTTTTGTAATTATAAATTCAATATCATGTGGCAATCCACGACAAATTAGGCTGTATTCAGGTGTATTTTTTCTTACAACTTCTAAAATTAAGTATCAGAACATTTTAATTCCCTCAATTTAACACCCCTAAATAACTCGTATGTTTTCCCACTTAATAGCTAGTGCACTAGGTCCTTCCCGTCGAAGGGTTCTGCATCAGCTGTAATAAAATATTTGTTTTATCTATGGCTGTTTTAACGATCTGGCAATCTACTACATTTCATTCTAAAATCAACTGGAAAAACATAACTATGCAGATCTTCCACTTCTATTTTCACCAGTAACACTTCGGCAGAGTTTTGGTGTTAATATGCCCGTGCGGGAAAGGTTCTAGGTAACCCTGTGCTAGTAGATTGACAATTGACATTAGATAAGTCGACTATTTACATAAAAATAGCAAAAATTACTCGTATAGTAGTTGCAGCATTGTTACTTACGTTCTTGGGCGTAACGCTGGCTTAGTTAGATGACAGTCGATTACTCCCACGTTCACATCGGTTTAAAAAAGAACATTGTTATCAGTCCGATCGAATGGGTGAAAGTTCAGTAGAGTACAAATGGCTTTTGTATGTGTTTACACTCCGTAACGTTTCGGAGACAGTTTGAACATGTTCGAATAAGAGATGATTAGTTTGGTTCTTTCACTGTACATGCAGCCATTAAACGGATTCGTTATAGACTAAATCGAGACTTCAATGGATGTAATAAACTATCTTACATTCGAATCTACTCACGGGCTCTATAATAATGTATCTTTTTAACCGACTTCAAACATCCTACTTCGGGGGATTCGAGATTTGCTAGATGTATTTTCAGTTCCACTCGTATATTTCAGATACTAAGTACGAAGCTGAAATTAAAGATGATCAATCAAACTAAACCAATTTCTTTGCTTATTCATGATTCTACTCAACAAATGGTGGCACTACCCCTTATATTTCTTAAACGCATTAAAGATTAAACTGACTGATAATATAAGTAATAAACCTAATTTGTACAATTATGTTTGTTGGAAACAATTTATCTAAAGAATATCCAGATGAAAATCTTTAGAACACAACATTTGCATGTCATGATGCAAATTATTTATTCGTAATATTCACATGATTAGAATCGAGTATTCGTAATACATTAGACGTTGGATATTAATATCGAAAGCGTAGTGGGGTAAGGACAAAAAAGTGTTATTCATATCATCTAGGAAGACGTTGATTGATAGTTAATATCAATGGAACAAGCTTTCTCCTGCAATTTGACGCAGCCGGTGCAGTGCAGATTGTGGGGCAATTAGCGTTCGCGGATATGACCGTTCGCGGTGATGAACGCGTGCGCATCCTACCTACCTACTATACCTATCGAGGAAATGTTTCATGACTTTCATACCATATGGACGCCCATAATCGTTAATGTATAAAATTACGACAGAAATAATTAACTTACATTCAGATATAATGGACTTATTTTACGAAGACATGTAATTTGTAATAACTTCATGTAATAACCTATCGGCTACAGGTTTGCTTCCAGACAGACTTTAAGTAAAAATATTTCTTTTTATTGTTAGGTTGTGGATGTTTTAGGTTTGTATACTACCCGCAACACAAGAGGTTCATTAACAGGTACTGCTCCATATTAACGAGTCGTGTGCGCGCCGCGTTAATTTATTATAAACATAATTAGCAAAATAAAAAATCCTTGCTAAAAGTCTACACAGTTCATAACCAACATTAGCTCTTAGTGACATTAAAGTTTTAGAATGCATCAATCATATTGTAATGATCGTGAGGAGCATATAAATGAATAGCCAAAAAGACAATGAGGGAGAAAGCGCAGATCCGGGGGAAGTGTGCGGGGGAAGAGGAACAGATAACGGATAAGCGAATTGAACAATAATTGGTGGGCGGCAAACGTTGTCATACTTAATATTATAAATGCGAAAATGTTTGTTTGTCCTTCTTTCACATCAAAACGGAGCAATGGATCGATGTAATATTTAGTATGAATATAGTTCAAGTGTTGGAGAGCGCCATAGACTACTTTGTATCCCGGAAAAATGGGGGTGGGAGTAGGCGGGAGTAGGAGTAGGATTAGGCGTGGGGTAGTTGCGGACTGACAGGTAGTTAATGGCATGGCTATCAAACTCGACATATACATTCAGTCATAGTATTTAAACATGATTTTCACTATTTTCTGATCCTTCAGCCAATACGGTATTTTTACGAAGAAAATCCTCAACGGTTAATGCAATGGTTAATAATTTTATTTTGTGAAACCACCTTCCGCGGGCTTAAGCTAGTTGGTACATAAATTGACGAAAGAATACAATCGATTATTTCCACGAGCGATACAAAGATTAGGTACAACATATCTCATTATGAGACTCATTATTTTGCATAAAAATACAAATTCAGTGAGGCTTGGCACATTGTATGCCAATAGAACAACTTAGTTTATCTACGGATCATTTCAAATTAAGGTTGGTAATCTGAATTTCAAATCTTATTAAATGATACCTTGAATGATACGTTGTTTATACCTACTTCAAACTAAACCACTCAACCCACCAACTATATTTATAAAAACGCTGAAAGTGATTGAGAACTCAGATTATAATAATAGTTGTCGAAGGATAATTTCAAAGTAAATCTGAATTCTTAATTTTTAATCTATACTTATACTAAATCTCTAGAGAGGTCAATTCTGTACATGAAATATATTTACAAAATAACTATGAGGGGGTGATTAGGGATCGATACTGATGCCAAAAATGCAATTAGTAAAATTTTTGTCTGTCTGTCTGTCTGTCTGTA
>DWJN01001459.1:0-17910 GCA_018248895.1 Carystus phorcus
TCGGTTCAGTAGTTCCTGAGATTAGCCCGTTCAAACAATCAAACAAACAAACTCTTCAGCTTTATATATTAGTATAATATGAATTTGATGTTGTTGATATCATTCATTATATTATTTCATTATAAATGAACTACATAAAAAAACCATTTTCCATAAGATCGATTTCTGAACCTAACCCTATCGAATCTACCTCATCAAATAAATTATCAAACTCGGTTTAACGTTTAGAGAAGTTCAGAGACGCCCACACAACCAGAATAATGATAAATGGATCACAGACAAATCTGAAAACGGCCAAATTTGAAATAAGGTTAATGTTAATATTTTATGAACCGACCAACACATCAATTTGGCGATATTTTCTGTGTTCTTCTATATAATAAAATCATTCCATTCTTTAATACTACGAGTCCATAATTATCTTAGTGCTACAATTTTTTTAATTACCTATAAGTCAAACCTATATTATTCACATGTGACTCAATTGTAGTGTAGGTACATATATTCGTTACAAAGGTTTATCAACATTTTGTCATGTAAGGAAATAAGGAAATATTGCGTGAATATTCAATTTAAAATCGAAATTAGGTTAATTTCACGTAACTGTGTACTACTTATTCGTTGTTTGCAAATATGTAGTACCTCTCCTTACCTAAACATTTGCTATCCGAAGTATGAACTATCTACTTGACAAAATTTTTTCTTGTTCCTTTTTATTATACTAAAATAATATTTATCGTGAAGTGATTTAAATTTTAAAATTAATTGACATGGGATAAGTGTCACTGTGTTAATAAATATCACCAATAATGTTTTTATAAGTATTTTTCATATACTCACATCGATGTTTTATGTATAGATTACGCTGTGAATATACCGATGATACAGTACCAAAGATGGATTACCATAGTTTTAACATCGGTTTTTTGGTATGTTTTACTTTCGATTGGTAATTGAATTATATGATATTATGTATATTAGGGTCGTGTCTTGATGTGGAAAGTTCGGGTTAGAAACTCAAAACATCGGTGCGTACATAATTCGTGGTTGTGTTTACTTACGTCTCCATTAGGGCAGTCGACGGTCGACGAAGCTTCAGCCAAGTACAGAGTAGGAATGCACCAATTTCTCAGCGTACCCCAAGTGTCTCAGGCACGGCCCTCATATTTCTATAGACTTTTAATCTGTGATAGCAACGTTGCTTCTTTGTTAAGTGTATCTCTCAAGCCTTGTAATTAATGAAGATTACACTTGGAAAATAACTGTAATTATTCTTCAAAATATTTGCGGATGTATTGTGCATAATAATGATCATATATTTGTAATTGAATTGAAACAAATTCGTCAAGCTGTGATTGTTACTGACAACCACTTCTTAGTTTTATGACATTGCTTTCAATGTAAAATATATTTGTCATTAAAAATGTCGTCCAATAAAAGTTTATTAACGTTGTTTTACCTTGAATGTTTCGGGAATGTAATAAATAATTGTGTACTAAATGAGCAATATTACATAAACCTGAACTTTAAATTAATTTGATCATTTTACTGATTCTCAAGTTATAAAATCAAGGATAATTCAATAGATCCTATAATTTTTGTATGTTAGATCTGACGAAAGGCGTATTGTTTCCACGATACACACCGTAGTGTATTTGTTTAAGTGTGTGTAATATGTATTTAGATTACTATTATTTAAATCTACCACGGCTTATTAATATTTTTGAGACTTTTTCCTTATATGTTAAGTTACACGTTTCATACTTTGCAATATAAGTTACTAAGTCAACAAAAGATAATTTAAATGTCACTAAATTATTCAATGATTACGAAGTAATCTGTACTGTATGACCACTATATGGCATAATTCTGTGTAACACATTTATCTGATTACCATGCGGGTGATAATTATGGGACTTTAGGAGTGGAATCGGTTTGGGTAAGAAAAACAAAAATAAAAGAGGTTCATAACATATTTTGACTATAATTCAATAAAAATGCAGATGGAAATAAAGAAACTTAAAGAAAAATGTCATAAACAAGCTTTAGCCTTAATTTTGTTTTGTCCGTATGAAAATAGAGTAGTCATTTTTATTGGAAAATTATTTTAAGATTGGAATTAAATAAAAAAATTAAATACTTAATTACAACTCACGTAGGTACTACAACTTTAAACTAATGCCTGTTATATTAAATGACTCATGATATTATATAACTAACATTAAGTTACAAGTAATCGTAGTTCTTAAATGTTCGTTTTAAATACAAAAGAAATTAAATAAATCAGCTTTAATGGTTTATAATTCGTAATGAACTGATAATAAATAATATTTGCGAACTTTATGAAAACGCTTACAACTAATTACTTAACATTAGGTACAAAATTATTATCATTTAGTGGTCACCAAGCCGCGACTCGTTCTGAGATGGACAACTCTGACATTAACACTATACTGAGATACTGAGAAAAACATTGCGGATATCGCTATCCAAATCGATCTACAAACAATAATCAAACACAATACCGACAATGGTCAAAATGCTGCTTTATTGATAGTATAAAATAGATCCGATATCAAAAATATCAACTTACTATCTGCGCGAAGATACAGTGATTCGGTAAGTTGCTTAAAGTAACCGGTCGGTTCTATCAGAATTTCTCCTAAACACTTACATTGGTCCCTTAATTAAAACTTTAAACTTTGTTATATAAATATTATAAAATATCACACTTTAAATTCAAAGAAAAAAAAACTATCCTACGTCGAAACTAATCACTTAGCTCTGTCAAAGTACAAAAGTAATAACTGCGCCAATTTGAATATTTTATTCAAAAGGAGACAAATAAATAAACATTCAATCTATCTTGGTCAACTAAAAATTAAATATTATAATCGATATATTTTGTTTTATAAAGTAAAAGGCACTCGTTGAGAGGCGCGCGGCGGCGGCATGGAAGCGCAGGGGAAGGGCCGCCACCGACTCCTCGTCCTCCTATATCTTTTATTTATATACTATACTATTAAAGTAGTAGCTTTATCTTTATACATGTTATATTGGTACGATAACTCGGGAGTTCGGCGGGCACATTCTCCGATTTCTGTCATTTTTTGCCTACGCCCGGACGCGATGTCGTCGTGCGCCGAAGCGAGAGGGACTCGACAGTGCGGGCGCGAGGACGAAAAAAATAATCACCAAAACTTCAAACAGGTTTCAGCTCGCTCGCCCTCCTCGCTCGACGCAAAAAAGAAAAATGCTCGCAGACGAGCCGCTCGAGGCGGCGCGCTGCAGGCCGCGGTGCTTCTCAGACGAACTGCTCGATTGATCACTTGTAGCTAACGGCTAGCGGTGTTGCCCAGCCTTCCATCAAAGTACCTAGCGAGCATCGTGAAGCACCGAACCTACTCCGGACAGTTCTATTTTTATTGCAAGAGAATACTGCCCACAGAGCCCCCGAGGTCGGCGACGACTGATTCTACTCGCCGTTTGTGGTAGTGTCGAGCTGATTTAACATAAGCAGAATCAGTCGAGCTGAGGTTACAATAACGAGCCACGTCCCGTCGACGCGTGCCTCGTTCGTATGCGGTGCGGCATCGCATCTATAAAATAATTATTACAGTTAAAGAGACTCGAAATAAATAATAAATTATTATCTTAAATCCTTAAATATAGATCACGAGCGCCTTCTCGCGGTACGGTACCGAGCGCGGATAGGCAGTACGAAATAAATAAAATGTTTCTATAATCTAACTTTACACAGACACCGCTCGGCGGAGGATCGCATCGGGAAGACTTCCGCGAGCTACACAATAAATATCTAATATTATAAGGTGCCATAGGTATACAAGTGCGTGCCGATAACTAAAAGATGCATACCATTATATTCACACCGCAAACTTTCGAGACGCCAGTGTACACAAACTTTACAATACTACAGGGCAAAGTAGTTAAAGAACATCGGCAAACTGGAGATCATTCGTTGAGCGGGTGTGCGGGCGCGAGGCGCGAGGCGCGGGCAGCGGGACGGCGCTCGGCGCGGGCTGGAAGACGTCGAGTAGGCACTGAGGTGACGGACGATCCTAATACGCTACGCTCGGTTTTATAACTTAAGACTAGGCGAATCGTGCGGGCCTAGGCGATCACGAGATCACCGAACGCCGACGAGAGCCGGTTGAACACGGGCAATCGTTCCTCCTCGGGGTCCGGGGAGTGCGTGCGGCGAAATGCAAAGGCGGTGGCGTGAGCCGGCGGCGACAGCGCGGGCGGAGAGTGCGGCGTCAGCGGCGACCGAGGCGAGTGCGGGGAGCGCGGCGAGCGTGACCCGTCGCTCATGTACGACGCCATGGAGCCTCCGGACGACAGAGATGCCAACGAGCCTCCAGGAGACGATGGTTCGCGGCGTCTGGCCTCCTCGGCGTTGTGCACGAAGTGGCACCTTGGCCCGTACGGACAGAATCCGACCGAGTGGAAGGTGCGGCAAAGCTCCGTCTTGTATTTAGGGTGGCGCTGGAGATTGCGGAGTTCACGAACGCCGTGAGCGAATTGGCATTTATCGCCGTACTTGCAGACTCCCGCCTCCTCGAAGGGTCGGCACAGTTCGGTCTTGTAGCGGCTGGTGGCTGGCGGCGGCGGCGCGGGCTCACTGGTGGTGCGCTCGAGGCGGCGATGTCCCAGACGGTCGAGCAGGCCAGCGAGAGCACGATGTGCGGGCACCGAGGCCGCTCTCGCTAGGACTGGATGCTGCTCCCAGGAAACGCCGTTGGTCACAGTGCCTGTGCCCACTGGACCCAGGGCGCTGTTCATTGTCTGCACTGGTCGAGTTTGGTTCTGTAATAGACAAAAAAAACAGAGTTAGCTTTTGAATTATATGCCAATGTAATAACTATTTATCAATTAAAATAATGATATTAGATGTGACATTGATTATTTAGGCGAGCCACTTATCCGAGAAATATATTTTAAACACGTGCAAAATAAAAACCCGTGAAGGCATAATAACAATCTCGACCCTTATTCGTAAAAGTACGATATTTCCTTTCCTTTTAAAGCCCAATTCCATAGAAAAAACGTACACAATCTGGTGAGAAGGGTCGTGTACCTGCTATGGTTAACAAAAAAAGTTCCTCGGTGGCTGGTTTTGTCATCTACCTGCTCGAGCACGTATTCTATTTAAAATGCCTTTAGCTTCAAAATAGTTAATATTTCCAATTAACTAAACCCTAAATAAGACTGTTAGATCCCCAGGGTGAGTCGAATTTTAATGGCCACTAACCGTCCGACCGGCATCCTGTCGTGAATTATTTATTTCGGTAAACATCCCCGGTTCACAGATATTACATGACACGTTTCGGTTCAAAAGGAATTGTTAAAAAAGATGCAAATGTGGGGCTTTCTTTTGTTTTACGGAGCGTCGAACTTAGCTATGAGACATCACCATAACAAAGCCGATGTTCACGCAAGAGACAGTTGACACGGGCAGGCCGTGGTTACAATCGTGGTGATTGTGGGCTATTGTTCGCGTAGCTGCGGTCGAGGCACTCGCGGCAGTCGCGGCATTGCTTCGTTCGCATTATACTTCACACAGTCCAAATGGCAAAACATTAGCGGGCTTATTCACGTTTATGCACGTGGATTACACAATATATTGATATTAAAATACTTATGTATACAGACTACAACTCCAACGAACAAAATCTTTTATTTGACTAATGCAACAATTGAGCTTTATTAAGTTATGAAAACTTAAGATGCGTAGGTATTGCAATGAAGAGATGAGTGTTATGAAGGTCGGATGGAGCTACTACACGGAACATGGACAATATACATAATGTATATCGCATCTTGTATGCGGCCTCAATCGATGTGAATGACACGTCATTGTATATTCTATTCGGCTCTGCCTCGTCCGGGGATCGTAAACACGCAAACACTTGTGTTTTGGAATACAACGGACAAATTATTATGCCGAACTATTTATTTGTCAGCGTCATGTAGCAAACCGTCTAGAGTTGTGTTTGTATAAGTGTAATATAATACGTTTAAAAAAATGTAAAGACTTATATATTGATAAGAATACAAATTAAATATAGAATTAGTTTCGCGCAAGAATACTAAAGAAACGCATTTTTAATTTGCGTTGCATTCGAACGCGAGAACCAGTAAGCAAACAATTACAATAGAATGCTTGAAGTGTCCAAAGTATCCATTGTTGTAGTAGGCAATGCAATAAGTAACGAGCGATAGTAAACGCTGTTTAAACGTGCCACGGTTGCAGCCACAAAGAACTTGGGAGTTAATTGATTCTCTTTCAGGCGTATTATTTACGCACATACTACCTAAAGGCTGTAAGTCAACCTAACGGTGCTTTTTAAAACTGCTCAGATGCCGTTTTACGAATATGACAAAGAGTAGTCGTCGTTCTACTCCGAATACGTCGAAGTTACACACAAAATTTATTATGTATAATATATTTCCGTCTAAGGAAACAATTTGCACGTCGACATATGCCAACGGCGAAAGTTTTGTCAAATTATCTAGCTATGTTACCGAACCGATACGATGGCGGGTGAAATGTTGCAGTGAAAAGCGCAAGGGTTAAAACGGGGGCCGGTAAGTGTCGAAGGAAAACGGTGACTGAATCGTAATTTGTGAGTTATCAGAGCGGAACATTGGTTAAGCGCTGCTTTCCATCGGACATTGCGCCCGCACAACGGCTCCAGGGAAAATTGTAATCACTGTCGATTTCAAATGACCGCGGTCGTTGCGTTCGAAACTAAGGGCAATCAGAGGCGAACTGCCTACCTCACGGGCGATTGCGGGCGTTTATTATAATAACACACGTACCCATTAGTCCGCTCCAACATCACGCCAACAATTTACACGTATAGCGAGCAAGAAACTAATAGCAGTGTGCGTTTGGTAAATACTATTTTGAGAGGATAAGTACTACGCGTAGTGCTAGAAAATGGCGGCGGAAAATATTAAAATGGCGGTATTGAGCTTCGTGTGTGACATTCTTAATGCGTATTTAGGCCAATAAGGAAATGTTGCAATTGGTTGGATTTTAAATCTTTCATTCACCTCTAAGACATAAAATATAACTTTTTATTACATGTAAGACGAAAATACTTCTGGCTGCCGTGCTGTATATGGTTTATTTTTTTATATAAATACTTGATAAGAACAGACGAGATCCCGTAAGTGATTAGTGTGTCAGTAACATCAAGGATGTGTTAGAGACCAAAATAAGAAGCGGCAAACTTGCATTTCATTATAACTAGCTCTATTAATGAAACATGAAAAATATATATATGTGGTCGACAGATTTTTTATTATTTTTATTTAGTAAGTCTAGCCAGGAAGGTATTAATTAATACCTTCCCACCAGTCATGAGTATCATCAGGATTGAAATAAGTAGCCTTACTTGTCGTCAGCAACGAAAATGAATAGACAAATAGGGGAATGGAGCTCCTTACAATCCGATAGTGTATTGTTACTAACCAGCGACTACGATGACACAATCTTCCGAAATTATTGACAGTTTGAGAATAATGAACAGCAAACATAACCGAGCTATTCAAAGAGGTATTGTAAACGGAGGCCAACGACACAGGAAAAGGTCGCGTGCACACTACCAGGTTTTGCGTATGATATAAAATGTTTGGTTTCGAAATTGGATAAACACATAAATTGTGATAATATCGCTGTGGCAACAGGCTACGTAATCAATGCTAGCATGAAAGGCACGTCTTCGCTGCTTTAGAATGCATCAGACGCATCGAAGCTGACACGATCTTAGATGCATAGAGAAGGTATGTACCAGTGTTTCGACATTTGTATGTTACAACATAATTAGGCGGGTACTACCTACCTAATTAAAATAGTATTGTATCATTTGTAAATATAATAAGGTATGTAATTAACAAATACGGTTGTAAGACATAAGCAAATGTGTGCGTATATATTATAACGTTTAAAAGTTTCCAAGGCGTATAAGATTTTATACATAATAAAACAAAAATCAACTTGTAAAACAAATGAATAACAGTTCATTAATAACAAACACCAAGGCAAGAACCATCAAAATTAACACGTTAACGTATTGTCGTCAGTCCAATACGTGCCGCGTCCTGTTAATAATATCCTTTTTTCATAACACAAGGCCAACGACACCACGTCAACAAAGGAATACGAATTCAGGTTACTGGTTTCGCAAATTTAAAACGGTAAAGTGATTAATACCAACTTTTCAAAATATAATCTGCGGACATAATACAATTTGAACAACGAACATGTAAGTCATCGTGTAGACTTTCTATTAAACGTTTTAAATCATGCTTAACATGGTGGTTGTTTTATTAGGGCCTGTAACCTCTTTTATACATGATTTCCTGTAACACGATCCGACGAGAATGAACTCGAGCCATTGCGGAGACTGTCTCGCGACAATTGATACAGCGACGTAACACAAACAAGAGGATACTCGTAGCTTAATTGAACGTTAATTGCTTCTAATCAAATGCGTTCTATATTTAAATGAACTTTTAAAGACGTTCAGTCTCGGTCGTTATGTTCGAAGAAAAAGTGTTTTTTTATACAGTACAACATCTGTTAGTGATCTTGTAACTTTTAAATGTTATCACCGAATGAAGTCATATTTACACAATATATGTTTTTATGACAAGATAGTTTGCTGTAAACTATTATTAATGTACCTAAATGTATGTTAATAATGTATCATTCCTTAGAATGTAAATGTCCAGTGAAATGTTAATGTTATAAAAATTCCCAAATTATTTGTGGCAATTAATAGTCCTGGTGAATGTTTACAATTTAGAGTATAACGATATATTATAACAGCTAGAATAACATCATACTATTGACGGCCCACTTTTGAGCAAGGCCTACTCCAAGCTGTTCCAGTGCTAAATTGGAATACTCTCGTGTAACACGAGACGGAACAACTAAATAAACGTGAGTTGTCGGCAATCAAAATTGATCCATTTCTCTGAGGAGCAAGCCGAGGGTCTTGTCGATTGGTCCCATCACGTTTATTGAATGATTGCGCGAAAATAATCTACGACGAGATGTTGCGGTCCCCTCTGCGACGTCTCACCAACAATCTCCCAATAATGGCAATATAGCCACTAACCTTTCAATATATCGCTGGCCCTCTTTTGTAAATCCTTGTCGTTGTTCATTCTGCTTTACAATATAAAAATAATATATCAAGAAAACCTAATTACATCTGCTATTATAATTTGGCAGTAATCAAGTACAAAGTACACATTACGTTGAAAGTAACTCAAAGTTACTTGAACCTTCAAAAAAGACTATCTCTGTTGAAGTGTCTATCTTTCTGAGTATTTCATTTATGAGTGTCAAAAGTGTTAAAAGTAACAAAGTACTAAAATAATCATAGATGGATACCCAGTCATAGATTTAAATGGACTTAAACGTCATAAAAGTTGAAAATTGATGTTTTCTGTGATATCACTATCGAAATATATATTGTGTTAGTTACCCTGCAGACCGGTCTCGTGTTAATCGTTGGCTTTCGACGATTCATTAAGGTAAGATGGCGTGTAAATAGTCTGCGAAATTTATAACCTTTAAAAGAATACTAATTGAGTCGCTTTACTCAGTGATTTCTAGTCTAGTTAAAGATAACGTTTCGTGGATTGGATCGTGTTTGTCCATCATTGGAGATGAGAAGACATTTTAAAGTCGTTCTTACTTTTAAAATAACGTTATAATAATAACTGCGTTATAAAATAAGGGTATGTGACATTAGTTCTGTGTAAAATAGTAATCTTTGTAACAAAATAGCAAACCTAGACAGTATAATTTATTTAAAATAAAACACCAATATCGTTTTTTAATTTACAAGTTGTAAATAATACATTAAGTAAATAGACGTAATCTAATGGTTCAACCAATATACTAAAAGACGAATGTTAGGTACTCTGTTGATTGTTAAAGTATGAAGCGATATGATTTTGTTTAATAACGTAAACAACGGATAATTTCAACGTTATGATTCAAATGGTGACAGCGCGCACTAACCGATGTTTGTTGTGCAGTTATTGTACAAAGTGATGCATACACCACAACTGGGTACAACCGCTCTAGATATACTAATAAAATGCGTCGTTTATTAAATACTGTTATTAACTGAAATGTCATTATACTACTATAGTAAACGCATTTGCGCACAAATACTCATCATAGTCATGACTTGTATGATAGTAAATACCGTGTTTATTTTGCTTTTCACAAACCTACCGCTATTTTAAAAGGCTGCTCGACCCAAACAAATGAATATTATTTATCTAACTTTATGATTTCTTTTCGTCATATTTTATTGATAGGGAAATTTATAATTTTACGAGCGCATTGAACCAGACAAAAATAACTCTTATTGTAATAATATGCTCGGACATGTTAATTATGTTTATAATATCACAAGCAACTTCAGCTGTTATTTGCATGCAATGTTATGCAATTAACGAATATTCGCAAATTTCGTTTGCTGCATTATTTTGGTTATCGTGACTTTACATATATAAATACAAAATATATCAATAGACAGCGTATAAATGGTACACTTCTAGATTATAACTTATGGAAACGAGTAGATTGTATAATGATGATAAAATAAAAACCGTAGCAGTTAAGTAGTCTATTATTAACTTATTAAAGTTAAAGAGTAACTGTCAACCAACTTTGGTATAAAATGTTACCAACTATAAAATATAAGCTTACAAACCAAGTAAAAATAATATAGGAGCTACGGAACCCTACACTACATGTAGCGCGATATACACTTGGCCGATTTTTAAGAGAAGGTGCGTATTACATTGCTTTAAAGCCGTTAACTCTAAAATGGTATACCATGTACCCAAAATATAACATGAACCCATAAAATGTTAATTACGTTTCTAAACAAGTGACAATTTAAAAGTTGTTTTCCCTCCCACTAAAATAAAAGAATGAATAGAAATATAATTGGAACGAACATTTGTTAATTACGTGCGATGGGGAGCGAATAATAGACGTTTATAACCATCGACATCTTAAAATATCGAGGACAGGTTTGTATTTCGTGTTGAAACCGGTATTTTAAAGGTGATGCCTTATCTGAAGTTTTTAGTGTGGCTTGTAAAAAATGATTAAATCGCACGTAATACTTCATTTCGTGCTGGTTTATTAACGTTAACATGTTAAAACCCAGAGGTTCGCACATTCGATATACGTATTTGACATGCAAGTGATTAACTATTCTTTCTCTGTCAGTAGATTTTCAGTGAGAATAATCCACGTGGTATGGAAACCATCTTTCTAGAATATTCACCGCTTTAAGTTTGATGTAGGACTTAAAATTTTAATGTAGTGGTATGATGTTAGCGTTACAGGCATACGATATTTTATCTAGAGGTTATCCACGAGCCAGCTGAGAAATAATATAGTTAGCAACTGTTAGATGATTACTCATCCACCGGACGCGCGGCTTACAGCTCGCATGCAGATGGGCCCGCCCGGCGTGATTGCAATGCAAGAACGAGCGGCTATGGTAAAAATACCATCACACGACACTTTTTATTTGAATAACCACGGAACGATCGTTTCTGGTTATTATTTAAACGAAACAATGGAAACGTATTGTATTTAGAATCCCCGAGCAAACAGGAAATCACGTAGATATACTTATTTCGAGAATTATAATGACTACTTCGTTGTAACTCGTTTAAATTATTTCTTTAACAATACATTAGTAGATTTAGTAGCGAGGACCGCACGTATTGCATTTTATTCAATATTATGTTAAGTTCATTGACTTGTCTTGTCAGGAAGCCCATTCAAGGGTATCTAGTTGAGTAAAAAGTTTATTATAATATGATAATGAGCAAGTCGGTATTTCCTTCTGAGCTTAGAATTATTTAAATGTAATAAAAAAACTCACAATTATTTTTGAGGAAAAACTGTTATTGAAGACAATTTATCACATGTACGTCTGTAATTGTGTTAATTATTAATAAATAGGTGCTGATTCAAAGTGATACCATGGGGTTATTATTTTCATAAGTACACTTACACAGCACATTGAGTTACAAGGAAAATATCAGTAAATATACATTTGCACCTACTTATACTACTACTACTTCGAAGCCAACAATAATATCTGCAGATGTTGTCAAAGCGAAAGATACTTAAGAATTGTTTCTTAAGCGTCGTTTATAAGTATCGTATTGTAGCTTGAAACAAATGAATAGGTACAGCATGTAGACTAAGTCGCAGCGCACTACAGAATCTACAGACGTTCACCTTCCGACGTTGTCGCTCACGCAGGGCAGTCACTCGGCAGTTGTTTATTGCCCGAACGACATAGAGCTGCGAGGTAAAGTCAGCAGTCGAGACTAAACCGGCGAGCGGTTGGGCCGTAAAGCGAGTGTCAACAATGAGTTTCGTTCAACCGTGTTTACCCCTCGGCCGTTCAAAGCGGAGGAAGCACGTCCCCCGGTCGGGCCGCTTTTAGCACCTCCTTATTTATAGATGCAACAACACGTTGCCCCGACGGTGATTTGCAGAACTGTGCAAGTAAACAATGTTGCTCACGAGACGGTGGTCAACAATGACACCGCTTCCAGTAGGCGTTTTCATTAATAAATGTCGGACACATTTTGATTTTGAAGACAGACATGAGGTTCTTTAGTAATATAAAAACTTAAAAAAAGCGAATTCATTCGACCGATACATGTATATCTACAATCAGATTTTTATAGTAGGTAATCGACTTTCAGTAATTTGGCATGCAGTGAAACTTACTATGCTTGTACTTTATTACTATGTAATTCGTGCAAAAAATTAAAAATAACTAAAACATCAACAACTTATCAAAACAAAACAAGCAGTAGGATAGTTACGATGAATCTGACTCGGATTCGATATTAATTTAACTACAAGCACCTGAATTTCGTTTCAAGAAACTGGTGTCTGTGCAGCATTAGAATAATAGGTATTATTTTCAACTGAAAAGCATAATTATATTTAGACTATTATGAAATATTTAACTAACTCTCTTGACAAATTTCAAAATACTATATCATAAAACTTGTTATGCAAAACTATTTTTAGTTACAACCGTTTCGAGGCTTTCGTGAATCAGTTAATTAGGAATAAATTGTTATTTATTAATTTCCGTGTATTTAAAATATTTGTTTAGTAATAAAAAATTAAGGTAAATATCAAGTTTACGGAAATTTTAATTTAATTAAGACAACAAATGTGAATCTCTTAACTCAACGTAATATATCTTGAGGCAACGTTACATTACGGACGCATTAAGATTAAAGGTCGGCGAGGCTATTAAGTCAAACATCCCAAGTAGCCGGTTGTAAGTTATTCTCATTAATAAAATGCGTATACAGTTCCCGCTCGCAACACGCAACTCGACGCTTCGTTTCCATAATACTGTGAAGAGTCACGAGCGTTATGACATCGAGTCATTAGCGGCCATCATTAGAAACATAAAGTAGAGGTTTGACGTCAACCAGACACCGTGGTTGCTGCAATTCCTTTGTCCGAGCAATTTTTATTGTTGCGTCACGCTACCGGGCTTAACTTTCCCCGCAAATAGTATTATGTGACTCACGCAGACATTACAAAAAAGAAAATTCATGGTCGATGACTAATGCGTATTTAGCCCTACTGTGTTCTCTGTAACTTAAACCAAGTAAGGTTACATTAAGAAATTTTAAAGTATAAAAATAGATTCGTTATCACCAACACTATTTGAACACTAAACAGTGTTTTGAGTTAATGGTGCATTGTTTGCAGTGGTCATTACGGCAAATTGTTAATTTATTTTTGTTAACATACGTGTAGGTAAATAAGGTAGAACAGGTTTCGAACAAGCGGCAAAGCCTTTGCTTCTGGGCCCGAGATTGCTGATATAAATATCTTTGGATACTTTTTGCTCACCCAGCGGGAGAATCGGTCTTTATTATTATTCTTGTATGTGGTTGTGATTAAGGTAAAGCAATTTAAAAGGAAACAAATGATGTTAACCGACCTTTTACGTACATATAAACTTTAACCATCAAAGGTGAATCCATTATATTCGTTCTAGAGCAAGCAAAATATAAGCGGCACGCCTCGCACAAGCCCATACGTATTTACAATTCTTTTGTAAAGTCACTTAGACATAACAAACACGTAGTCATGTATTTTATTTATTTAGTAAACCTGGGTAGGTCGTGTCTCGGCCAGATAACATCAACTAACTGACGTACACTTCATAGGTACTTAAACAAGAGACTCGTATCATATTGAACAACGACGACACTGTCTGACTAGCAGAGTCTGTTTGACTTGATGGTGCATCGACATTGCAAGGTCAATATGAACTAGAAGATCTCGACGCGATGTAATTTATTAATGTAAAACGTAATTTATCAGATTTTGCTCGGAAACTGGTAGCGAAAAAAGATAGAAGATGCTACTGATATTATTTAAAAGTTTAACTTGTTCTAAACATAAATTAGAGTTAGGTAGATGACTATAACGTAGCACAGAAAATAGTATTATTGAGAATATAAGGATCTTCGTCCTATGATTGTAATACATCCTACTTTACAATGGAGGATACGACATTAACTCAGTCCTATTGAGAGATCGCTATACTTTCGTATCACCCAGTATAATATATACGACAATCATGATTGGTGGAAGGGTTTATTACCTTACTGAGTTTGTGTTTTAGTCGGAATATCGTAAATTTAGAAAAAGGAATCACTTTAGTATTACTAAAAAACATAAGGCATGGGCAAAGTTGACCATTCGCCGTCATGTGGCTCGTTTGTCAATTGTTTACATGAGAACGCCCTTAGAATAATCCAATAATAATTTAATTGAAATGAAATACTTATTAAAATGTAATGATCAAGAAGTCTGTAGGTACAAAGTATTTACGATTTATCAACTTGTAATTTGACAAAGATGATATTACAACTTACAGTTGTCGTTAATCCAACATCGACCAGGTATTCTGGGCTCACCTGCAACAAAAAAAATGAACATAAGAATTGAGTTTCATTGTGCAACAACGACCCCCACACATTCGGAGCGAGCTTCTATGATATTTTTTATAGTAATCTGAATGGTGATTTGCATTACAGTAACATTTTCACGTAGATATATAAAATTCAGGACAAATCAAATAACCTTTAATCGTTCAAACCTTTTGTAAACGTAAAGAAACATGAACAATGTTCATAATTAAAATAACGAGTTGTAATGTAAAAACGTCCGACCATTACGCCAGCCACGATAGAGTCGTTTGCTTCTAACTTGCGCCTCAATAAAATTAATAAGCCGCGAGCTGTTCTCCCAACCGGTCTCCGTTGAAAGCGATAGCACTTCCTACAAGAAAGTAAAACCGTACTCGCCTAGCTGCCCGGAAAAGCTACTGGGAGCGCGCACAGACGAACGACTGTGTTATAAGATTCTCCAAGCGAGGGATCATACTTCGAATCCTTTAAGTACATCCAATTTTAAAATTATAGCCGGTTAGAAACGAACAAATTATTCATCACTGGCTTCATGAAGATGAGCAACGTTTTAAAGGTATATAAAGTTTGTCAACCAAAAATAACGTAAAGTATTAACGTAATACCTGTGAGAATAGACCCGAAGCCAGCAAGTTAACAAACTACGGATGGACAAAATATGAATAAATACAACATCGACGGGGCATTGCACAACTCTATTAAAATTAAACCAGCAATTGTTGCGAGAACGACGCGATCCTTATCGTCCAACGGACACAATTTACGACAGTTTTATAACAAACGACTAAGCATGCCCATTATTAATTCTATGCATTAATGCGAGCAAGTAGGTACTACAGTAATAAATCAACCAAGAAATAGCCAGTTCGGTATCAGTCATTACTTTATTACACTGAATACAACACGATGTGTAGCATCGAGAACGGTACTACAATAGTAATTTTTTAAAGTATATACAAAAAACCGAAAACTAGACAACTTGATAGATAGTTACATTTTGCGTTAACATAATAGATAGCAGTATTAGTGTGCGTTAAAATGGTATGGTGGTGTGGCGATGTGGCGATGCTAAGCAATTGTGTGTGTCGCGTTACGTACAGTGGAAGTAACGCCAACAATACAGATATTACGCCACAATGAGCCGGTGTCACGACCCGCGCCGGCGATGGCGGCCGACGTCGTTCTCGCAACGCAACTGACTCAACTCTAATTAAAACAAACGAGTGAACGTCTCCGGGGATTACTTTTCTAATATACATCTAACTTAACGAACAGTATGGTGCAATGAGTATCGGGGGACCGCTGTTCGAAGGATCCTGGGTTCGAATCCCAGTAAGGCAGATGAGTTTAAATTACTGTTCGAGGTCTGGGTGTGTATCGTTGTCCATAGTACCTACGATACAGAGAATCCTACAGTCTACGGGCTATCAGTTACATAGCGTTATTTATTTATTTTATGCTATGGTATACAAACGTACATACTTGAACATACAATTTATTACTAATTGATTACAGCGTAAGATATCGGATGATACGAATAAAAAACTTGGTGGTATCGTCTCGAATCGACTAAACAAATACATTGTATGAATATGACCTTAATCGGTCGAATCGTTCAGATGCAATACTATCATTAACGGACCCAAACCATTTTGTATATAGAGAAGAGTTTTATTACTACTAGAATAATTTACCAAATTCTCTTAAACCAATCTTAAAATATGGAATGACATCAAATCTTAAATTAAATGTCGTTTAGTTTATAGGTTCTTTTTTGCAATTATTATATTCATTAGAAACTAATTGTTAGTGGTATGCATACAATTACACAGCTTATTAATATTGTAACTTAAGGAAATAGATTATAGTAGTTTGCCTGTCAGTTATAACAACAATAGACGCTCGTAGCATCATGTACGAGTTAAATATCATGTCAATACAATACAATACCTATATGAAATATACATATATTAAGATAATAAACACTTTGGTATAATATAATCGTTGAATTTGTTATTTCGTACCTGGTTATTTTATTTGGATTTGAGTCGATTGATCAGGTTTAAATTTACATTGAAGCTTAGGCTAAATACTACGAACCCCTATGTCTAATTTTAATAATTTTGCAAAGAAACGCACCAAAATTACAATTACCTCTTTCTTCCATAGGTAAATATGAAAATGAAATCTGCAATTAACATATCTAAGTATTCTTTATAAAAGTATTGTATAAATACCGAATCTGCTTGCACTTCACTAGTGGGGATTATGGCGCCCGTCAATACTTAACAAAATTGAGAGGAGAGTCGAGTCTCTTACATAAATGGTAATGATGGAAAGTTTTTCACTACAATAGATATATCAAAGGCGTCTAATGAAACAAACCATTTAAACGTACGTATATGATAAATTGAAATAGATAACTAAAGCAGCCACAGCGTCGTGGACCGTACATGTGTTCGGCGCCTGCGCCTGAGTTTCGCGATGATTGTCGAGCGCGATCAATGAAGCAATCGGGGCCACTTGCGCTAATGAAACACTTCAATTGAATTGGGGGACATTAATTCTGCGACCAATACGCCATTGTAATGTTTACATTGATCCGGAATAAAAATAAGCGAATGGTATGACAAGCGGAAAAATACCGCCTGGTGAGAGGTTGATATAGTCAAAACACGAGCCACAATGTTACGTAATATTTTAGGATGCTAATGTTAAATTCTATGGCTGTCAATGAGGTTTAATAAACGCTGTTGCTATATCATCGGTCGAATCACGAATAGGCGTAACTGTTTTTTTACAACTTTACAGGACAGCGAATTAAAGAAATTAGCGCTGAGT
>DWJN01001460.1:0-17909 GCA_018248895.1 Carystus phorcus
GCTATAATCAGTAAGCCATCCATACAAATAATAATTTTTAAAGGATTGTTTCGAAGATCGGTGCGTTATGCATTGGTTTTTGTTTCTACCTAAACTAATAGCAAAATTATGAAATAAAACTATGTTCCCACTTAAGCGATTAAAAAATAAATTTTATAACCAAGTTCGATAAATTACTTTTTACCAATAAAGTATGAAATTGGTACAAAAATAGAATAAAAAATTGTATACTTTAACATTTATCCAAAACTGGTTTTGGCACTTTAGATTGAGATATTGTATGCCAATAACTGCAGTAAAGATAGTGTTACAGTAGAAGGCAATTCAAATAAATGAAATGTTTTAAATATTGTTTCTATACATTATTTTAGAAATGTTATTTAATAATGTCGTTAGATACATTTTTGTACATAATAGTTGACAAAGTCCATAAACTATGCAATAGACTTGCACTGAGACAACTAATTCACTAAACATATTTTTAAGAATAATTTTAAAAATTCCACCCTTTAAAAGTTGTTTGTTTTTATGTACATAACACCTACCAAACTTCACTTTATATGAACAAATGCATGTTATTTACTTAAATTCACTAAAAAATGTCATTTTAATGTTTCCATTAAAATTTAAGATATCAACAAGATTAATAAATAAATTATTAGATCTTTGCTTACAAGCTACTTATATATTTTGAGTTATAAACTTTATCACAACTTATCATCAAATATTTGATTGGGTTTGACTGATGTGTTTTCCATACATACCAAGACCTCATCCGGAATAACTCACCATATTTTTTGTAGATATTATTATGCTAAAGCTTAACTTTCAAAATACTTAACCTACTTTGAATAAAATTTCAATACATTTCAACCAGATATGTATAAAAATATTATTATGTTTGACAAGTAATTTGTGTAACTGTGTTACCATACAGGTTTGTATTTATCTTATCATTATGGACTTGGCGTTAAAACAATGAGATATTATGTATGATATTTATGAACTTATTTATTATACTGCCCACAAACTACATGCATAATGATTCATTCAATGACTGTGAGTTTAAGATAGATAAGGAGGACAATATAGATAGGTATTGCAAAAAATCAGTATTTTATACATTTTGACATTAAATACATTAAAAAAATTTATATGCTAAGTACCATAGAACACTCCAATTGCATCCCAAAGTTACTAATTACTTATTGACTATAGTCTAAGACACTTAAACATAAGTTCAAAATATTTAGTACAAAGAGCACTGCTTATTTCAAAACGGAATCTCTTCCAGCAGACCAGGGATTTGAATATGAAACATGAAAAAAGGTTATATGTATATAGAAATTAGTGGTGGCAAAACTAAAGTATTGGCACAGCTTTTAATAAAACAGGCAATTGAAAATGAGAGTTGTATTGATTATAACTTGTAATTACAGATTTATTGCGGCATATATGAGGGTTAGCAACTGCTAGGGTTAAAATGTATATTAGAACTTGTGCACTTAAAATTAAATTACTTTAAAATCTAAAAGTCCAAAATTACTAATCTAGCAAATAAAATATATTTCTAGAATATGACCTTTAAATCTGTAAAATTGTAAAATAAAAGTTTGCACCTCATTCAATTGCATATATTTCTTTCACATAATCATGTAGACTAAAATAGGTGAGAATTTTAAATAAAAGACTGGCCATAGCAAACAATTATTTTTTTTACTCATAATTTTACTCAGTATAACCATCTGGATTTTAAAAACACTTGAAATGACAGAGATAACCACATAAATGCAGCTGCCCTTTGTGCTACTTTTATTATCACTAACATCTGTTCACAACCTCCCACCTATAAAAAAATTTAACAGTTGTGTTTTTTCAATATAAGTTAGAGATGTTTCTAACATACATTTGTTATAAGTCGTTAATATGCAATATAATACTAGTATAATAATTATAGATGTTGCAAATGTTTATGTTGTTTCATAAAGGTGAAAAGGGTCTAATTAACGCCTGAAATTACCATCAAATTGACATCTATAGCCAATGGGAACTCAGTAATTAATCATTTATTAACATGTTTTAATGATGTATGATGTATTTAATATTTAGTCAATAAAATTAATGATAGTACTTATTCACAATTGACGAAGTCTTAAAGTTGTCTAGATTTTAAATACCTAGTTACTTCCTTTATGTATTATTTACCTTCACAATGAACATTTTTTTTACCCCATTCAATTAATTACGACGCAATATTTTTAAGAAGGCTTTTAGTATATGTTATAAGGTTTGGTTTTACATGACATTAATTTGGTTTTTGAATTCGTTTTAATATGTGTTTAAGTTTCATCTGTAAAAATAAACTTCAGTACAAAATTGACATATTTTGCATACATATAATTTATGTATTCAAGTTATTTAATTATTTCTATTAAAGTTTTTCATCCCTTAAAAGTAACTATATCTTCTTGCTGTGGCTTTTTAAATGTTTCATTATTTTTCTAACCTCATCATTATCTTATCGTAAATATATCAATGTTATCTGAGTAATTGCTGAAATTACATCCATTCATAAAACTGATATAAATTGAGATACAACTCGTATTACCTTAACATTGGTACTATGAAACTTCTAACTGTATTAAAAATAATCATTCCAATTAAACCTAATGGTCCTACCTTTTAAAGGAATCGTCTCCTGCTGTTCCAAGAATAGTTTATTATCACGTGGTTAGACAGTCATGTCGCGTCGTATTTATGTTACAGTAGGTAGGTTTAGTGACTAACGCATTTGTTTTTTTTTAACGGAAATAAACGTCGAGCTATAGTGAGGTATGCAACAAACTAACTATTTTAAACTTTTTTTATCGCGGACACTCAACATTTGAATTGTACCTGGTACTCACGGTAATTCATCCATGTATGGCAGTCTCGCCGTAACCATGATCCACCTCCAAATCCAGATCTAAATAGGTGTACACCTATTTTCTCAGTCGAGTTTATTGGAATTAAAGACACCAGGTTCCAAATCAAACTGTTTTCTATGTGGTAGCTATCTACATATAGCTCTTTAAGATTTATAGCTTGGTGATAGGACTTTCGTAAAGGTTATATCACCAATATTATTATTAAGTCATTAATATTATTTCATGATGCTTACCTGCTTAATTCCCACCCACTGCTTGAATCAGCCATCAATGGACGCTTGTTCCGGTTGGGGGCTATACAGCCAACTTAACTTTCCACTCTATTTTCTTGTCCGATGTCTGTCTTTATGAGGAACTAACCATATAATATCAAAATCAGTCCTTTGAGTTGCTGAAGAACAAGGGCAGCGGTGACCATTAATCATCACGTGGCTCGACTTCTAATCACCTAAATAATCAATATAATAAGAACATAATAGCTACTTTATTATGGCATCATAATAATAAACACTAATATTTTACTCGTCTGGCATAAAGACCGTTTTACGTCTTCACTAAAATTATAGTAATTATTTTTTACGAAGAAGCGTAACGGAAGTCCAATACTTGACACAGACTTGCTAAGTCTTAGGTAAAGTTACTAAAACGTTTTTTATGCTTTACCTCGCACGTTTAGCTTATACGGTCGCATACGTAAGCTCAATGTTTCGATATAAGATCCTATCAGAATTATTGTTATTTGAACTATGCAAATGAAGACTTATTTAAATGTAAGCGTTTTTAGAGACAATTTAAATTAATTATTTATGAGGAATATAACAGCAAAATCAGTTCTTGGATCATTCTTAAGCTCTGTTCCTTTTTTTATACAAACATGGAATCGTAAAGCGTGGATAGAAGATTGCAAATCATTGTTAACTAAAAGGACTTGCTGGTACATTTACTTTAATAATTCTTAATGATTACAGGGAGGCGAAAGGTGCGGGTGGCGGGGCCAGCGGCGGCGGGCTGCTGGCCATGAACGCCACCCAGGTCCAGTGCGAGCCCCACGACTCGGTCGTGCTCATCAAATGTAAGTATTACATCGTTATGCAACTATGGTATCCTCTCGAAATCTATCTCTAAACGCTCTAGGCTTCCTCAATGTATAACAAACCTTTATTTTAACAAAAACATGACCTGAAAACCTGACTGACTGACATAGTGATCTATTAACGCACAGCCCAAGCCACTGGACGGATCGGGCTGAAATTTCTCATGCAGGTAGATGTTATGACCTAGGCATCCGCAAAGAAAGGATTTTGATCAATTCTACCCCCAAGGGGATGAGTTACTTAACGAGCGAAGCCGCGAGCAAAAGGTAGTGAGGAATAAACGTAAAATTTATCATTGTTTGCTTTAAACCTTATACAGCGGAATAGCAAGTGTTAAGATATTGTTTTGCTATACTAACCTTGAATTTAAAGCTTAAGGTGAGATATTTGTATTTCCATAATTTACGTAACAAGTCGAGAGTCAGGTTCACTCCAAGTAGGTATATCGAGTAGGTAGTAACCATTAAATGTAAGTGACTAGTACTTAGCACTTTCGTCAGCTGGTGTTCGTAATTAAGTCCTACGCGCCACCCACTAAGCCCGAACATCCCTGGAAGTGTCGCAATCCCATAATTAGTATTGTGTCTAGCTTGAAGTCTTATAGAAACATTGCAACAACAAGTTCCTCAATTTACTTCTGTGATGTTCGTCATAGTGCATATTGACTGGTATTATAGTGGCGGTTTGACCGGATATCCGAATTATCTGCATATCCGTAGGAACTCTTAAATGTCAATTTAAAAAAGCTATATTGACGTTATTTTATAGCAAAGTAAAATAAACACTATTAATGTGAAAATCAAGGTCAATATTGGTTTTTACAAGTAATACTATTTTACGTGACCAACAAAAACGGAGGTTAAATAACCTCAAATGAGCGAGTAATGGAAAATTTAATAATTGATGAACAAGCGCATTACTTATACACCTAAACGTGTAATCATGGGTTTTGGTATCGTACGTAAATTCGCCATTTCCAGGAATAGCGACGTGCGCGTTTATATCCGTCGACGAAAGTTCCCCCGTTGTGTTCTCCACACTCAATTGATGCGGGAGGCACATCACAATTAACTTGCGCTAATAATAATATGTCATACGTCGGATGACAGCATACGCACTCGTTCCTGGCTTAGTTGTTGAAACTCCCGATTATCCTAATACCGCTTAGTTTACACCGGACTCCGCGATGTGTTACTTGTGCTGCACTCGGTGCATATCTCAATATGTGGAGTAATGTGAGAAAGTGTTGCTGTGCGTGTGTATTACGATGCAGTTTACGCTTGTAATCATCGTGAACAGAGTCAAGTTATGTCCGGTTACAGAGGAGCCGCTCAAGCAAATAGGTGCGATAATTATCACTGATAAATTGCTCAAATATTTTTATTGCGTATTTGAAATCCTTTATTTAACTTTGCGATAAGAATAGATGGTATTGGAAGGTTATCGTGAACATAATAAGGATTTTATATGAAACGCTTTCATGAACACATTAATTCATATAATTTGCAGATGTATGTGTAATTATCGACGAGAAAACTATTTCTTAATACCCACCGTCGAAAAAACTTAAATATTGTGTTCGGTCAGGGTCAGTGACGTCCAATAATTGATCTTTTCTTCGACACTTGAGCTGTTATAAAACTAATGAATAAAATTGCGGATAGTATGAAGAAAAAATGATGTACTGTTCTATGATGTCGTTTCATTCAATAACAGTCTAGTAAAAGCTGGTACGGTCCAAAGGATTGATGAAAAGTAAGATTGTATTGACTTAGTTAAGAGTCGCAAGTACAATGGAAAGAAATTAATAATTTCAATATTCAGGTCAAACTGAAACTAGTAGAAACTATCAAGTCAAAGTGAAAGTTTTAATTTTAACAAGTAAAATGTGGCCTTCCGTTACACGATTTGTTTTCTTTAAAATACTGCCAGTGTTTTATTTCGCGACTAGCTACTGACCGTGATATTGTCCAAGGAAATTAGACTTCTAAGTGGAAAGTATTCTGTAGTTGGTTTCAAGTAATTCGAATTTTATTTTTACTTTTAAAGAAGAATTTTACACCTGGAAGTAGAAGTATTTTAAAATCTTATTTCAAGCTCCCATACTATATAAGAAACCCCCGTAAAAAGATATGTAAGAAACCGTTAGCATTCTAAGTATTTAAAAAAAAATCAGAGACTCATAGATTTATACTTGCCTTCCGTTCGTGTTGTTTTTGACAGTTCTGCCTAGTATTATTAGATACTAATTTGTAAACAATTCCATTTAGTAACGCTACATAGACCGACGGCTCACGTCGATGCAAAGTGATCGATCGATCGATCGAGTTAGCAACTGGCGTGGTCAGTAGCAGGATGGATGACCGCTAATGGCAAATATTTCTTGAGCTTTTCGTGCTTCGGATTGCATTCGACGTCGTCAGGAGTCGTCAGTCCTAGTTGTTCTCATAGCTAGGAGTCGTTTAAGCTATGCCGGGGTTCTTTGGCATAAAAAAACTATATTTGAGTTGGGCATTAATCCCTACGCTAATCTGCATTCGAGAAACGTGTTGGATGGTCTGGACCTCCTCAAATTATGAGTAAACTGTGTCTTATGATTGATTTACACTTCACACGTTTATAATTTTATTAGATGTACCGGACTCGCGTTAATACGCATATATATTTTTTTAAAGAAAACTTAGCTTATATATCAACATATTTCTTTTTTTATTAAGGTATTTTTGAACATACTATCGAAAGTTTTTCCGACGCGTGAATAGGCCACATATGTATAATTGCTCATGAGAGAAACAATGAATTTCCAAAATCAGGCCACACACTTATAGAATTGTCCTTATGCCTTGTTAATGGAACATTTTGGACTATAACTTTTCATTCATGTGTCCGAGCGATATAATTTTGGTCCCTAACTCTTATTCAGAGAGTTCTGAACAAGTTGCTAAAGACATCAGTATTGTATCTTATCATTTCAACAGTCCATCAAGAGCAAATAAACAACAAACATTGGCTTTTATGTATATTATGTTATTATATTTTTAAGGTATACCGTACTTTCTGTTAAAGATCTTAAATAAGGGTTGCCTATATAATTCGAATATTAGCATTTGCAAGTATTGACTTCATGTGTTTTGTAACAGTGGTTGTGGTAACACACAAGCAATATTATAAGTGACATCTTTAACTATCTAAACAGATGTAATTGAACAATTTCTATCACCCATGCCCTTATCCTCGTAGCATCAATTCGAATGTAGGTTCAGTGCCCGTAGCTAATTATTATTGTTCACTCAAACATAAATTGAATTAGGTCAAGCTTTGTCTATGTATTGTCCTAAATGCGAACAGCATGAAGTACTTTATAACTATAACTACATTAGTTTGTGAATTATATGTAATGCTAACAGAGATTGGGATATAGCAGTAAGAGTCGACACATTGTAAACCGCATTTAGATTATTATTTTCTTATAATTCTACTTTATATTTCGATTTTTCCTTCGAAATCAAAGACACTGTAATGAAAAAAAAACAGAAACAGATAAAATATATTTTAAATGTTCTATCGCTGGATTTTATACTCATGATTCTAAAAGTACACTAAAACTTGTATAGAAATATTCCCTATAGCTTTTAAATAAATTTCTTTAACTGGAAATTCTTATACGATACCATTAATCCCAGTCATTGTGGTTGGAACTTTTCGTAGTAACTGTTATTAGTCATTATTTGACACGACTTCTGTACATGGAGTGACTGTGACGTTTATGAATGAGGAATAAATACGACAAATTTGATAAAAACCAACTCAATGGCTTAGTAATAAATATTCGACTTACTCGTAGTTCAGTAGGTAATACCTCTATAGGAGTTACTACAATTATTTTTTTAATAAAATTGAATCGAGGTCAAATCTGTACGTATATTTTTTCTTATCTGTCGATATAGAAGTAAAAGTAAAGAACAAATGAAGACAGGAACAAAACAACGTAGACAAAAGGTTTTTTTATTCTGTGTCTATTCTAATATCACGCGGAGACTGCTGAAGAAATAAACATGCTACTTGGCTTAGGTATTTAAAACTTATTTAATTTTTTTGTCGCTTAAATATTATAACCACGTTATTCCTTCAATGTACCAGTTGTACAAATGCAATTTACGTGTGCTATGTGGCGAATACTCACTGCATCTTCTATACAATATGTGCCTAGTTACGTCATCGTTATTTAATAATATACTAAACCAAACGCAGCATTCAGCGTACGGTAAGTATACGGTAAGTATCAATGTCGATGAACAGAATTAGGACGCATTCGGCACAAGAATCGTGTCAGCCGCATAAATTCCCATGCTCGATTGTTTGCCTGCAACGCCCTGTGCGTTGCTTTGCATTCTTATCTCAGACTTGCAATTGCCGGTATGAATCATAAGATAAAACGTAGCGGTACTCAACTTGCTGCTTGAAATATTTAATTGGTTCCTTAGACAAATTTTATAGCAGGTTGCTACTAAGTTATAGGATGGATGAGCATCATTTCAATGATGGTTGCTACTAAAGTTCTTAAGCGCTTTTGTGCTTAACGTCGCTTTACATCATCTTCGGATTGCAAATCTTTAGCCATGTCTTTTCTTTCATATCGTAATTTGTTACCTTATTGAAGAGGTATTTAATAGTAATCCTAATCTCATGCTGACAGACCCGGGTGCCATAAGTGGATACAAAAGTGTCCTTCCTACTTGATGGTAGGGCTTTGTGTAAAGATTATGTAAGCTACCACTACCCTCTTGCTTATGTCAGTCGCTAAATGTTCTAGCTGAAGGCTTGAAAAAAGCAAGTGACGTTACTGGTCTATGTGTTATGTGGTGTCCGCAGAGAACGATGACTAATTACCATCAGGTAGCTCGTATGCCCGTTTATTACTTGTTGTAATATATTATTGGATTATCTATTATTTAATTTATGAAAATTGTAAAGTTTTTAGTGAGAAGATTTAGTTTCTTTACAATTATACAGGAGGATCGTCTTTTCTAGATTGGTTGACCATATAATTTAAAAACGACCGCTTTGTGTGGTATTATGTTAGGGGAAGTAACAAATCCTATTCTCTGAAGTTATAATCCCTTTAAGATCTGGGCAAAGCTTAGTATCCGTTATGATAATGGTATCGGACGGGACCTACTGGTGAATGCGCTTACGGATGCTCTTAGTCCAGAAGCCTTTATACATCCATTCCTTATCATGACTTTAATCCTGTTATCTTACGTTATTTAAAAAATCTCGTTTCGGTAAAACATCCTTAATTATAGCATATATATTATAGGCTATAATTCTCCATGTAAACCACTTTTAAAAATAACAAATTAAATTTAAAATTTGACTCTGTTTTTAAAACGAATAACAGAAAATATTAAATAAGAGTTTCTTTATTTACTACAAGTTATGTGTAAGTATTATTAGGAAAATCATGAATAGTTCACGGATTCTATCTCCAATGGGGAAGGCGCCGGCGCCGCGGCGCGGCAGCGCAAAGTTCTGTATAGATGGCGCTACTGGAGTTTGAGACATTTTCAGGATTGATGTGTACATTCGCATTTTGCATAGATTATAAGTACTATTTATATATTCTTGGTATTGTTATTTTTCATTTTTTTTTAATGCGTAACTCATTTGCTTTTACAATCATAAAGCGGTTGTAGATAATGAAAATTACCATATTATGATACAACTCGATGCCACTAACTCTAATGGCGCCAACTAGTGATAAAGTTCGGCAGCCGCCTTCCCCATTCCGTTTACCTTCGGAGGTATTCAGGTTGAGAAACTCAGGAGCAGTCGGTCCAAACAATGAGCGTGTGAGTGACGGGGCGTGCAGGGCGGCGGCTCTGATCTCGACCCACTGCGATACCGAGATCGACGATAGCCGTTCAGTACTGACCGTTCATAAATCTACCCGCGTTATGGACCTGCAATTTCGCTCTTTCTGTTTACACTGCCCACAGGTTACTGTACCATCTAATCGGGTTATCGCTCTCGGACAACTGGTTAAATCGGTTTATTGTCTACCTATCTAACCGATCTATTATTGGCACATTGCTGAAACTTGTAATCGGATTGTTTCGCTCGGTTTTTGCAAGGTTCGACGTGTCGCAAACATCTCAAATACGTAATGAAAATACAATTGTGAAAATGTCAATTGTGTATTATGTTATTGCGATGTAATCGAACACGCCCAAACATAAGGTGATAAGCAAATGTTGCAAGTTGTGTTTTGTGGCATTTGAACAAGAGCTTTCTTTTTCTTTTGCTCGTTCGGTCTGAAGGACTTGTTGACAAATAGTATACATCTAAAAATGTATATGCAGCCAGATACAAAAGTGTAAAGCTATTTATTTGGCAAGCTATACTGTATCCACAAAGTAGTTCTGATGCTATTTATTAAAGCATGAATTATTAATTGATGCGGAAAATAGGGTGACACTAGGAAAGAGTCTAGTCTTATCGATCATAATGTCTGTAGATACGATCTGGTATGTATACCAAATGTTGTCCTCGAATATGTATCAAATTTGTTACACCGCTGTGTAATATTTGAACATGATATTAGCTCTTTTCATTCAGAGTTCCATAAAATTTTGTAAGGTGTAAAAGTAAAAGAAAAATCGATTCCAAAATTAGAGCGGTGAAGAAATATATATATATCGATTATAATTTAGCAAGGTTCATATTCATTTTATAAACTAACATATGATACCATTATTCCCTACACATACATATAGCGCACATGTCCAACATGATAAAGTATTAGAAGATGCTATCTCTGACAACATTATTATGATTTACGAGTCACCCAGAGCTCCACTATCAGCGGTTGTAAAGTGGAGGTTTGTATTATGCAGGATGCGGACATCTTAATTCAACGTGCTTGATACGTTGACAGATACAAATGCTACAGCTACAGTGAGACACGCAGCTTGCAACGCTACTATTTTAATGCTAATAATTCGTAACTTCAATAAAATTCTTTAGACGAAACTTTTTTGTCATTAATGCGTCGTTTCTTTCATTGATCTAGTTTATGAATTCTAGCAGTAGCATTTAAGTTAAAAAATTATGTGGTTGCAACAAAGATCAGACTTTTTCATTGAAAATAGATTTTTAACCCGTCTGTAGAAATCTCCAGAAAATCGATAAATAGAAAGATTGTCTGGATACATTAATAAGATGGATGAATATGGCCGTAGTCTTGCTCCAATAAGCATAATTGAGTATTTAACCCATAATATGCGTACTGCAAGGCTCGGGTTTTCCTACATCTGAGGAATGGAACGTTCTGTATGCGGATCGTTGAATATATAGGTTAATTACTAACACAAGTGTCTGAAAGTTTTCAGACTAGTCTCGGAATAAGGTTAAGGTTTATTTATCACACTTTATATTTCGAACGTCCTATTGTGGCACAGGTTCTTCGATGTATACCATTCCTTGGAAGAAGGAGCTTAGAACGCCTCCGAACAGTTAGACTGACCACGTGAAGAGTGTACGTACACTGATTTCAGACAGCTAGATCAGTAAGAGTGGCTGAAGGATAGGCTTATATTTTTTAATGTAAATCGCTGACAACACCACTGCCCATTGACACCAGTAACACAAAAGGCATCACGAATGCATTGTAGTCCTATCACCAACCAGATTGATTTCTGTTGCCTCTAACGATATCGTGGTCTACTGGCGTGGGATTCAGGTCAGTATTCAAAGCCACCACCTTACGACGAATAATGTATTCAGAGTAATGTACCAATGAATGGGATACATCACGCTCTAGTATAAATTGATAGATTTCACTTATAAGTACTCACCATATTTTGAAAACAGGAAAATTTCACCTGCTCATCTGTTCTCCTTTGTACTTTATCGTAAGCAAGTAGAGTAAAATTTAAAGAAACACGTACATTATATTCCAAAATGTAATCTAATTTACAGTGTTTAAGCAGCTGTTTTAATTTATTATCTTATTAAGTAGTGGCTCGTGTTACAGATAACATTATTTTAACCGCAATTGAAGTTGTAATGACAAGCATGAGTACATATCTATTAAGCTTCTCAATTGGCTATGGTTCTCAGTTAAGCGGTTAGTCGTTTACCAGTTATTACTACTATACATGGTATAACATGATTTTTATTGCTGGAATAATAAATAACGATTTACAAACCAGAAACTTGAATGGCAGTGAGAATGTTGTTTACTTAACATATTAGATAAGTTCTTGTTGTTAAGCTCAATCAACATCGTTAGGCTGTTTTGTTTGTAATTAAATCAGGGATGCAGAAATACGACTATCATTAACTTATAAGTATAGTCGAGTTGTCAACCCTGTTAGTGTAACACTAAAACTACCAACCACACAATGTTCGCGATGTTCAATACATTAGATGAGCCAGTGTGTGTGATCATAACGTAAGATATACCAGCGGTTCGCATGTGTTTGCTTTATAAGAAACGGTTGTGTTTAGTGATACGAACAGCGGTAATGTGTTTGCATGTGTTCAATGTAAAGATAGTTTAATATGATCTTGGAAATCGTTGATTATATAACTAGTGGACGTTAATGAGTTTACACAGCGATATAGTGTGTGGGATGTGCAATGTACAGAGAAAGTGACACTATGAAGTTTTCTAGGAAATCAGAGAGTAGAATAACTAAGTTTAAACATAAGCTGATAAAGAAATGCAGGACAAGTACGTATCATTACGAGTTTATTATCCAGTTACTTAATTTACTGTAACAGTTATAAAAAAGTTTGTGTTAATATTAAAAATATAATATTGCATTAACAATTGGCGCTTTTGTTTACCATAAATATTGTTTACTGTTTTACAATTCAATAAAACAAACAATTAAGTTGGTAAAGTTTGAAGAAACAAAATTTTAAATGTCGTATCAAAATGTTAAGGTTAATCATACAACGTGGTATGAAACCGGGTCCACCCACATTTGTTACTTCAAGGTTGGATGTTAATCGCTGGAAAAAATGATATCCTTCAAATGTTACTTTTGTCTTTGATACGATTCTGTAATAGTGTGAAAGGAGTGTAAAAAGTGCTACTCAGAGTTTCGATACTTCTCGACCTTGTGTATGAGGTGTTAGTGAACGCTTACCATCAACAAGCTGATCTTTTTCATCTATTTAGGCTATAAAAATCTATCACGTAATGTCCACAACAGCATCTAATAAGATAAGTAAAATTATTTTGTAACTATTGAACTCCAATAAAAGTTTATAATATTGCACAGTTTCCAAAATTCATTAAAAAAGTGCCTTATATACCACACTACTCTAATGGGTTTAATTGGTTGGTGTACAAAAAACTTACAGATGCTATTAAGGCTGTAAAAAATCCACTTCCAACTGACGGATATTTTGTTACTAAGATTCGACTAAAGTAGTATAATATAAGTGTTACGAGTTATGTTGCGTATAAATTCTTAGTTTGATTATTACATTGTAGCGGCGGTTGACATCATTATAATTCGGCAAAATTAAGTTTACATACAATTTTAGGTTGCGGTTAATAAACATTACGTTGTATTTTTAGTTGGCTTACGTATTATCTATGTTTCATATAAACTTTAAATCCTATCGGCCTTATTACAAAACGTGGACTAGCAAAATAGCGGTTTAAACTTCTATTAGACCAAGTAAAATAAACCTTGGCTTAAACTATAGTATGAAAGATAAACCTATACGTAATAGTGGTCGTTTAGACCCTATTTTGTAATAAGGCGGTTAGTGTCTTACATTTTTGGACTCTTGACTCATACAACGACCATTTTTTGCTGTTCTGCGGTTAATTAGCTTTCAGTGATTAATAAATTGTATAGGACCTGGAACAGTTCACTATTATGAATCTTAATAATATTTTATTATCATTACATAGCAGACCACAGGACATAACCCGTTAAATTGTTAGGTAAGTTTAGATTTATTTTTTAAATGTTTTATTTTTAAAACATTTGAACGAGTCCAATAAGCCATTTAACGAGCAATAATTTGTATAAAATTCTGGGTAGCTAATTGCAGAGAATTTCAGCAACATCAACTAAAAGTTTATTAAACTGCTTCAAAATAATAATCATCTGAATTTATTCTCCATATTTTATTTTATTTACCGATTTCTCCCAAGTTTCTTAGCTTATTTGCATGATCCTTTAATATTTCAAAGCTTATGTTAGAAATATGGTCCCATATAAAATATGCTGAATTTAAAGTAAATTTCAAAATCATGTTATCGTTTGGATACTTTATACAATTTTTTCTTCTGCGTATCGTCAATTGACGGAATTAAGAATGTCGTTAGATTTGTAAAAAAATAAACTGGCATTAATTTTCACTGGAGTAAATCTTGTCACTAATTAAAAAAGTCTTCACTTCTTGTCACTAATGAGAAAACGAATTCCAATATTTTTAGTCAATGGAAATATAAATAAGCCTCACCGTACATTATCTACACAAACCATATAAAGGTAAAAATAAAGTATTAGTACTGTATTTCTTAAAAAAAATATCTTTTGGTCACACTGTCGGAAAAGCCTTTTGAGTAAAAGGTAAAGGTAAAAAATATTTAATCAATTTTTGTACCTACTAGCATTTACTAGTGATGTTTCAAATGTAAATTTTTTACAGACTCGAATTCGAACGAGAAAACAAATGTTTATCTTTAGTATTCGAGAATGCAAATGTTGTTTTTCAAAGTAAATCGCAATATTTTTGTTTTTGCGAAACATATTCAATATCTACTCCTTTCATCAATGTGAATCTATTTGTTTAAAGTGTGTTAAGCACATTTTCGGCTTAACTGCAAAATTTCATTTTATGACCAGAGCCGAGGTGAAAGCTGTTTAATATTAATAAATTTCTTTTTAATTTATTCAATTTATTTTTGCACCCAGTACATCGAGTACGTTAAAATTATAAAATAATTTATCAGTGTATTTGACCGTAGCTAATCTGTATAAAAACTCTTTGTGCTACTTGCAACTTTAATGCGCCGTGACGGAAATGTTAATTTTTTAATTCAATTAAATATTTTTAAGGAAAATGAGAATAGAGGATAACTGTGTAATTATTCGTGTAAGCCGGTCACATGTCATATAAACAACAATATACATAGCAACGAATGTGACAACTACATATATAAAATTATTCATTATTACATCAATCCACGTTTGTCAAAACGCTTCAGATTTCTTATGTCCATCGGAGCTTTACTAAAAACTATATACAAACATCCGTCGATTAAAATATTACCTATAAATATTATGTGAAAGAAAATGTAATTAAATTAGCAAATTTTTTGTTTTGGCCAGTAGCATATGGAATCTTTTTTTATTGATATACATAGATGATGATTTCCACTCGGTTATAAATGAACTGATAGGCCGCATTGATGATATCAGACTTGGTTCATTGATGTGTTTACAGCCACAGAGAGTAATGAGGAAACCTGTTTAAACTGAATCCAGGACTTGAAAGTGAAACATTTAAAATATATAAATAATTAAAAGAAAGCTCATCGTCATTTGAGCTATCAAAAACTTTTTAAATTGCCTCAAAATTAAATTTTACGCGATTTTTGCTAGACAGTTTGTTCAGATTTAGATTCAATTAGCCATTAAGATTATGTACAGATTATATTAAGACCAGAATTGTAATAGTACGGTCTATTGAATCAACATTATGGAATGCGCTACAGGTAGGTATAACAATAATGTTGAATCAGGTGGCGATTTTACGGCGGTTTCCTTTCCGTCCGACAAATGAGTGGCGTCGTTCAAAAGAAATGTGTACTTGTTGTGTAATTGTACTCGCCAGTATCTGTCACCGTTATACGTAGGGTTGTCTGCTCTTCCGGAATTTCACCTGTGTGAGGTCTGGCCCGATATTCTAAACGCGCAATTTTATATAAAAATCTCGCAAATTAAACTTCAAAATGGCAAGCATCTAAGATGACAATTAACCGGTTTAAAAACGATTTTTTGTGAGCTACGAGTGTGTTTTGTGAGCTACGCAAAATTTTCGGCATTTTAGTCTTTTCTTTAGATATATTCATATTTTAAAAAACTAGACCTTCATTGGTATTTAAAATACTTTTTAATGAGATTATCACAATTAGGGGATCCATTCTAAATTACAACAGGATTTTAAGTTTTCAAATTTCCACTCGATGGACCGCAACGTTACGTTTCCAACGTCAAAGTAAATGTAAAAAATAATACTATGAAGCTCCAAGATTCCATTATGCCCGCTTCCGATTCCCTTGTAAAATAAAACCCGTTAAATAACTTCACAAGCAGATCTGCTTTGTATAGCGATACATTTTATAATATACCACACCAAGATTAGAACTGAGATAAATTAAAATGAGTAATTTTTCAAGAAGCTAGAAGTAAGTTTAGCTTAACAATTTCTTTGGACTTTTAGATTTTGAAATTCTTATTTATAAGTTTATTGTTATTACATTATTCGAATGTCAAATTAGGTACATTCTCTGGGTTACTTCCGTTGAGTAAAACGAAAACTGGACCTATTGTGTGAAACTTCTCTCCTTTTGAGCTGTGTAGCTTTGATCTAGGAGTGCGATAGGAAAATATAGGTCTTTTTTTCTTATTATTTCAAAATAATTTTTAATCTTAAAACTTACAGCCTATTTTGTAATCCTGTAGAATAATTTGATATAAATATTGCAATTTTTTACCATGTTTTACAGAGTCAAATACCACATTGGAAAAAGCAATTGATATATTCCGATTTATGCATTTAAAAGGCCAGGCAAATGCAAATTTTTATAACTATGTTCTTTAAAGTTCGATTTTCGGTGCTACAGCCCTAGAGTCGGCTCTTGTGACCGACTAACCGGCCTCATCTGTGTCGGTGAAAAAATCAGTCGGACGTAATGATGGCCGGCATAATCTGCTGGCATTTATATCACAGCATTCTAGTATTTTTTGCCAATGATTAAATTGTTGCGTTCATAGATATGATTGTTTAATGTCGTTTTCATTGGCTATCTAGATGTGGATTAGTTTTGACGATCCGATTTAATTATCGTGAAGATCAGTGTGATCACAGTAGTTAAGATAAGTAGTTTGTAAGTAGGACGGTGGTCTAGATGAATGTTTAAGCAACCTACCAACTAAGTCCATAGTATTTATAGTGTTTCCCAAAAATACACAGAGGTGTTAATTAAATTAACGAGTGTTTTTTTTTTGTTGGTCAATAACGCCTCATCGTCATGATGAAGATTAGTGTTAGAGTTAATGTGAGGTTTCTAAAATTACCGATATGGATTGGGACTATGTATTTTTCCGCTTTAAGTTGCCTTATTTATGTTAATTGTTTATCGTTGGGTCATGAATCTTGATTATCAGAAATAAACAATTATCATAATCTTATTCAATGAAAACCGTAGGTAATAAAAATAAACAATTGTAATCGTTTATTTACCCAGATGAGCACCGGTCGGCGGGAGGGAGCTGGGAGGAGCCAGTCAGCGCAGTGAGAAATACGCCGTTGAGGCGATCTCAAAGGCTCAATTCTACCCTGGACTCTAGGTGAGTTACTGTTTGTGAATATTAAACGAGTGTTACAAGTTCCGCTTCCGTTGCCCCGCTAGACTTGTTAATTCGAAATTAATCTAAAATGTTGTAACTAAGTTGTTGATTAATTAATTATTATTGATTTACAAATATATACAAATTGTTTACAATAAGCGTCAATTATCATTCATCAATAGAAATATACAAAATTCAATCAATCAAATCATTTATTCGAAGTAGGTTTTTACAAACACTTTTCGAAAGTCAACTACGCCATCGCTTCAGCAAAGCCC
>DWJN01001461.1:0-17909 GCA_018248895.1 Carystus phorcus
GTCACTAGTGGCGGGCCGCAGGAGAGAGGCGGCGGCGGTGGGGTCCTCGCCGGCGAGCGGGCCAGCGGGCCTTGCCTCCCTTCAGTCGGTCGAGTCGCAGCGGTGCACGCACACCGTACGCAGTTCTCGCGCGCGCAACGAGAAGGTATGCACGTACCGCGCCGCCACTCGACGCATGCATTCGCTTCCGGTGGCTGCTCTCCATCGAGTACCCGACGCCGCACGATACCGCACTATCGTCCGCCTCGTTTGAATAAATGTAATTAATTACGTAGCGGCTCCCGCCGTTGTCTTGTCCGGTGGTACGCGCCACTCGTGCAGCAGCCACCGTCGACGACAGTGCGCCGGTGGAGTGGAGTGTCCGGAACGTCGGTGTCCAAGTGCGATCCGCTAAAGTTATTAGACGTGGAAATGTGTTCTACTAAATAAATTCAAGTTATCAGTGTTATTAACGCCGAAGATATTATAACGACGACAGCTCGATGCGTTCGCAAATAGGGATTTGTTGTTATCTCTAACGTTGTGTTCAATATGACAAACTCAAACAGTTCATAAATATGTATGCACATAAATAATGCGTCTTGTGGCCTTACATATCGTCGAATGTAATGTTTATTCAATGTCAGTCTGATTGGAAAAAAAACACGATTGTGGCCGTAGGCGCTTTATAAGTTTGCCCGATCCGTCGTTCATAGAAAATAGAGCAACAAGTTTCTAAACGCTGTCCTAGAATAGTTAGTTGTTTATACAGCGATAGCGGTCGCGGAGCAGCTGGAGCCGAGACGGGCGAGGATGTGTCGGTCGCGGGCCATATGGCAGCCCCGCCACTAGCCATATTAGGGACGCCATCAAGGCGACACTTGTTGCACTTATACGGCATAACTGCTCCACATATCCTAATGCATGAGTGACGTCTTATCATTATCCGCGGCCTAGCACATTAATCTGTCGTCCAGCGACGCTCGTAAGTTCGAGCGTTCGAATGTATTCGATTATGCAGTATTAACGCGATCGGTGGCATAACTGCATAAGAGATAAGGTTCGCGAGTGCGTTATGCAAGCCGCGAGTGGGAGCGGACGGGGCGGTTCGTTGACCAGTGCGTCGTCCCGCCACGCCACCGCCCACCGCGAAGGTCGCACACCACAGCCTACATTATTCCCATACTCGTATTATACGCCAAATGATACACTTGACCGACATCATCCTCGTAAGCGTCACGCATCCGCGCCTCTTCGCTTTTTTCCTTTCAATTACGAATGTATTTGGTTCGACATATTTCCACGACTAATAATCTCGGTGCAGGTATAATCGATATGTGATCAGTGTGCTCTTTACCAATACGAGTCTGAATGTGAAAAATAAGTTATTTTATTGATAGTGAAAATTTTGATCTCAAAATGGTGACTTCGAGAATACCGGCTTATTCTCTCAATTCGGAGTTCAACAGGGAGTTCAGAAGTTTCCGTATAACACGGGCGACGCCGCGGTCCACCCTGTACGCACCCGCCATAGTGCCCATCCACGAATATCCGAGGGTCAGCGTGCACGAGAGGCGGGAGGCGCTTAAGGCCGCGCTCGCCAAGGCGTGGTCGTCCAAGAGTAGTGATAAGAAGAAACACGATACGTGGACCGCTCCCAACGAACAGACCAGGGCTGGTATCGCAGCGGCCGATTTCGCCGCCAAGCCGCACTATAAGAATGGTGTAAACGGTGAAGAGGGATCGCGTGTTGCACTCGTTAAACACGAATTCGAAAGCAAGGATGGAGAACGTACAGAAAAATTGGAAAACAATGCGGAGAGCGGCCAGCCTGCCAGTTTTACCTACGGACGGTTCAACGGCAACGGTATAGATATACAGGAAACACTAAAAAAGAGCTGTGATAAAGGGTTACACAATAAAGATTTAAGCTATAGCGACTATTTAAACAATGTTCCTAAATGTAAAACTAGTTTCGAAAATAACTTCCTCAAACAAAGCCACGAGGAGCGTTGCAGCAAACGAAACGGGTACGTCACGTCCAAGCGCGTCGACAGAGACATTAACCTGAACAGCATCGAATACAGCAGCCTCAACGGCGATACGTACGATTCTTTGAAGTATTCGCGAATAGCGAACGGAACAGAATCAGTGCAATATAAATGTTACGGTAAAACGGACACCGTTAAGAGCAAATTGCTCAGCACAGATAGTCCAAAAAGCGTGACGTCTTGCAACGGTGAGAAACTGAACGGTTACGTCGAGCGGCGGAGCGCGAAGGAGCAGCAGCAGCGGTTGCTGACGAGCGGCCCCAAGGCGCTGGTGGAGCAGCGGCTGGCCGAGCGGCTCGAGGTGAAGGTGGCCGAGCTGCCCGCGCTCTACCTCGGCGTCGACTCCTGGACGCCAAAGTCTGCCGCTTTCCAGAAGAGCATGCGTGACCACGAGTGGAGCGTATCGTACGTACCCTAGCGCTACCGTCGACCCCCTCTAACAAAACCTATCCTGAACCACCCCCACCTGTACCTATCATTCAATACGGGTGTGTGTCCAGGAGCTTCGTATCGCGCTAATAATGTCGAGTCTACAAAATAGATTCGAAGCGGAACGTATCTGTGTGCATATATAAATAGAAAAAAAAGCTGATGGGGAGCACATTGCCGGGAGTAGAGTGCATCGACTTCGCTACCGGCCGCCAGCGCAACTCGATCGCGCTTATACAATCGTGTTTCGCGAGCTATTAAGCTTAGTTTATCCTACCTATTTATTCTCGATAGGAGTGATTTATTCAAACGCAGTTTTATATCAACGTAAATATTTTTAAACTTGTCAGGATAATCGCATCGGACTCGATCGTTTTCGCCATTAGATAACGCTCTGTAAATGGTCTTCTGACAAATGATTTTATAATCGACACAATCCAGTCTGTGACAATATGAGTCAGTTTTAAAATTAATTCCATTGTACACACAGTGTGAAAAGAATTTTGTGCTCCTATTTATATTGCTTATTTTTTGTGCATACGCGTGTGTTAAAAAAAGAATTCTATATGAGTATAGGTCGTAACAAAGATTTATAAGATTAATTTATTAGATACATGCTAGATTTTCGATCAGTATCGATAAACGTCGAGCGTTTCTTAATACCTACTTTATAAAAGCGATTAGCCTAAAGATTGCTGCATTCGTTACAGTGCATGCACTAGAGTAACACATTTGGGTGTTGCTCAACGTTGCCCCTGACACGCAATATATTTTCATAGGTGTATTGTTATCGCGTCGAATCTATTTACTCGAAGCGTTATGCAGTACACCGGTGTCGGCGAGGGTCTGGGGACTGGTTGTGCAAACTGAAGTTGCACAAGCGCCGGTGACTCACAGCCGGACTATTATCCATCCACCCCGCTGACAGTTGCCACACTTCGCACTTCATTATCGCCTTTGGATAAACTAACGTGCCCGCCAATAGCCTAAAATAATCTCTTTCGATGTGATGACTCCGATCCTCAACTAAAAGTTTCTCTCTTCCGCACATTACTGTAAAGATAATGGATAGTTTTATTTTTACCGTTGCCCGGATAAAAAACAGTAATACTAAGATACAAATATTCTACAGTTTGGATCCGTGGGCGCTCACTCCGAGTACAACTTGAGATTCGTCTCGATAGCATTTAGTGAATGTTTCAAGGTCCCGTCCTGGTTTAAACACTCGCAAAGGATTTGTCAACCTGATTTTAGGTATATGACGTAATTTCATTGTCTTCTATTTTATTCTATAAACGTATTTCCTAAACTGTCATTCTATTTGCGGCTTATATTTAATTCATTACCTCGTGTCGTCTTCGCTCAAAACTACATTATTGTTTTTGTGGTGATACATTCGGAAATAAAAAATATAGAACTCATTAATGAACAGGGTAAATAACACATTAAATTGTAAACGTAATATTTATTTATAGTTTAATTCCTATTTAAGTTATGCCAAACTCTAGAACCAAAATAAACTCCCAAACAGCTTGTTCAAATAAGACTTAATAAATATAAATATCTACTATGAAAATATAAAGATATCTTATATATTTATTTCTATCTCTAACGTAATAATTTCAACTGTCCATAATTTTCACTAAGTTTTGTCGCAAGCTTTTGTATTGACTAAAAGTTTCGACATTGCACATTCCACAAAACATATCCCCCAGGCTTATTGTTAAGCACGGTTGTACTAACGCTTTAACGACATAAGACACTAATGGTACAAAATTTAAAAACGCATAATATGAGGAGAAAGCGCAATTGAGAGTTCGCGGTGTAAGCTGTGGGTTTTCCACGTTCATTGAGCGAGTGTAGCCCGGCACGATCCAAAACCTAAATGCACTATTGTTCTTGCGGGGATAATCGCATTTTACGTCACGTTTCCGAGACATTCACGGATTGGCTTTTATCTTCAATTACACATTTATTGTAAAACTAAAACATTACAATGCTGTTTTGTGTACCTGTTACTTTTCTATATCGAGTTTGGCGCCAATTTGCTGTTTTATATATTTACAAGACGGCGGCGGCGATTTCGCCCGCGAAAATATTAAACTTTCAAAAGTGAAGTTTTCTGTGGTCAGTCTAATCATATTCAGTCAATCGGTCAGTAAATTATACTTATTTAGACTTCCCCCTTGTATGCTCTTAAAAGTTAATGTTTAAAAATCTCGAATGTTTCTCGAAACCGTTTGAAATACACTTCTGTATAAATTTTCATACTTCTCGGTTAACTGAATCAGGCTCTGAATTGTATATCCGTCTGTCACCGTTAAGATTTTAAATAGATAATTAGTTTCAAGAATCATGGATATTTAAAGCAACCAATGTGATCGAACTTGACCACTTTCAAAAATAACGGAATATATAAACGGAAATAAAGCCCCCTTACTTGGGTCTACAATACTTAGATGACTTGATTTTGTTGTTAAAACTACGTACGATAGTTCTGTTTGGAGGTTATTTAGTGTCGTATACGATGATCTGTGCACCGATTTCGCCGTGTCGGTAATGCGGCGGCAGTTTGAGTCCAGTTCACGTACATCTGACAAAATGTCAAAAGCGGAGTATAGTTACGCAGTTCAACTTTCACTGCCGCGACTGGTCCGACCGCCGTCGCCGACCGCGCTCCGTACACGTGTCTGCTGTACGCTCAAGTCTCACACACATCTTGATATGCGGGCCTTTGTCATTGTTTGGTGGTGTTATTCACGAGACAAAAGATGGCCGTATACATAGATACCCATATGTACTGTAGTAACGCTGATGACAAAAAATACACTGGATAGGATAACATCGCACAAGTTTTATCCCATGCATATCCCAAACTGTCCGTTTAAGCTCACATGAAATAGGTGTCGTTAATTTGCGCTGATAGCAAGTATTGTCGTTAAGAGAATCGATAGGTTAACCTGTGATATCATCCATTGTAAAATCTCTTTATGGGTTTTTTATATATTATGCGCATAACTAAACACGTAATATAACGTCATCGGAAGTTTGAAAGATCACACGATCCGTTTTCAATGTGTTTATACTATTTTGAGAGCAAGCGGTTTCTAAGCTACTCCATATCTGTATATGCCGTAATTATATTGTTATGACAATTTGATTCGCACCGTTTTGGTGCTGATCTGATCATTTTATTGCAGTGAGAGATTCGAGATATAATATTGTATTTGGTACAATGATAAAGAGTCAATTAGGAAAACAAAACATTCCGTTTTATGAAATTCCAGATTATGTGGCTGATTGGAACGAACGTAACAAAATCTTGTCTTTATTATTCATAAATCATAATAGTATCGCCATTACAATTGCATGTCCTTGAAGGATTGATAATTAGTAGCAGATAGAAATGTGACCATTGGGTAGGCTACTAGGTTCATTAATTCGATCATGTGGTATGTTCGTTAGCGAGAGCCACGCTTGTTATTGACCTGTCGCGAGCGTGGCGCGGGCGATTAGCCGCGGCGGCACCGCTGACATGGTTCACAGTAATCGCTCATCCGGCGCGGCCTTGTCTAATGCGAACCGAGATCAAATCGGCAAGCTAAACAAAGCGAATCATCAGTATAATCATTTGAAAGAAAGAAACTATATTCGATAATTAATTAAAAAAAATTATATACCCTTGCTATTCCTACTGGAGTGTTAGTAATTATACGTTTAAGTGATACACTCAGCGAACTTCCATTGCTGATTATATCATTTTTTAAATCGAAAAAGTCAATAGTTCACACGTTGCACAGAATCCTTGACCGATCGCAGTTCGTGTCACGTTACGGACTTGCGCTTTCGATTTCGTAACCTGCCTGCACTGGCCAGCATGCACCGCTTCGGCCGACCGGTCAATTATGGTCACCGTGCCGCGGGCGCTGCACTCGACGTGATTTCGCGTCTCGCTGACCTCTTGAATGCCTTGTTCATCGTACCGATTTCCCTACTTGTCACGGCCGACGATATTAATGTTAGACAAAGCGCGCAAACCTTCGCGATATTCACATTTCACATATGTATCATTGAAAGGCGTGAGACGGTTAAAAAGTTGTCAGAAAGTAAAATGACTTATGTAAATAACCGACAGCATTGTAGACGGCATCGAGATGATTCAATCGTACACGTGTTGATGTTACTAAATATAAAATACCGTTGTAGGAGCACCGGCGATTCCGCGCTCGCTTGAACGTTGACCGCATTGCAAATTAACGTTTTCAGTTGCTCGTATTTGCGCAATTTCCTTAATGTTGTTGGGCGGCTGTGAGTTACTCGTATACGAGTATATTATATACTGGCGGTTGATGTCTTGCTAGCTAGGAAATTACTAGGAACAAATTACTATATACATGATTACATGTTACGAAACATTATTGAAAATGTTAGGAAATAACTAAAGATGTTCGATGGTAAATTATATTTAACGCAATATAGCTAAAGTTTACAAATATCCATTTGCAAATTTACTTCTACCATGTGTCACTTAAGTTTTATTCAAACGTGCTAGTCTTAAAAAATTAAGTGTGGCTTTGTACAACACTATTAACAAAAGTGCAGGAAGACGTAAAGTTTTTTTACATAAATTATACCCGAGGTAGGTTGGGTTTGGGTCGCTTATTACTTATTAATCATATTCCATTTGCCTGTGTAGAAATGCAGTTATCAATACATACTCTCAGTAGAAACACGTACAAACGCTTTCTCTGAACTTTTCTACTAATATTGACTTCCGCCTTTATCATACGCCGGTCTTGCCATTAGTTAGAAAGTTTTCCTTGCGAATCTAAATAACAGCCGTAAATCGTTTTCTGTCATAGATTAATGCTTGCAAAAATATTATTCTCGACCTCGGTGCCTTATTAAAACTTTGTAACATAAACGCAAGAAAGGCCGCAATACAAAATAAATAATAAGTTGCCTCATTCTAGTTAATTTTGTATTAAATGTATATCTGTCACGCTTTGCAAATTAATGAATATGGAATAAGGAATTTGACATTTCACGCCTAAACTGACCGCCAACCATATAAAAAGACAATAAATTCATAATGAGAGAGTTAGCGCCTTATTAGTAACTTAACTAATAGGCTAACGGTGTTTATGTGTATTCGATTAATATTTTATATGTCAGTCGAGTTATAAATCTGTAATTTTAGAATTAGGTTGTTCTCTTAGGTATATTAAAAATAATTAATGTAATACTCATATTGATCGTGGTATGTGTTGTAATGTAAAACGCTGCAATAAAACAACACTCCATGAATTTTTAAGTATTGTTTATACCAACAATTTGGAGCAATATTAATAAAATATAAATGTGCACGAAATAAAATAAATTTAAACATGGCTAATTTTATTTCATTTTTATGTTTTAACATTCAAGGTCCGGGTCCAAGAGTAAAATTTTATCGTTAAATTTTCTCACCAATAAACAACATCATGATCGGGTTAAGAATTTTATCTTAGAATAGTCTCGTACTGTATCATAATAGGAAGATCTAGACTTGGATTAATAATATTTTAAGGAGAGACTGACAAAATGCAGTAATACTGTCAAGTTACTATTATTCTACATTGCAACAATCCGCAAGAAAACTGTATGATAGTGGTGTATACTACTCACATATTATTGCCGATACGAATACGTGGAACATGGAATTGTTATTCTTAAATAAACGTATTATCGGTTGGTATTCGTTAGATAACAAACGTAGCGGTACGTGATCTCTTGCACGGTAAGTCGCACGTTTTAGAAAATGTCCAGTAATCGACCGGTTTTGAGGGATTGTATGAACAATCGGTTTACGCGTAAGAGTGGAGGCGTCGAATTATAATGTGGATGCGTCGTCGAAAGTGAACGTTACGCTGTTTAGTATTCGCGGGGGGTGAGCGGTGCGCCCGCGCCGTGACGCGCTTGGCTTCTCTGTGTATGACGCCATGTGCACCTCGATAAGGCCCACAACACTCGATGGCGTTTCTTTATCACCTCCGTATAATCACTGATGAATGTACATGTAAGATTTTGTTATTGATAATAATCATCAGTTAACAACTTAGCTTTCATAACTTAGAGCACTGTCGCGAAACAGCGTTAGGGTAAAAATAATGGCGTGTATTGAAAGTTGTTATTTTTTATGATTACATTTTATTTTTGCTTTCTTATTAATACTAATCTCATGGCTTTCCGATTGCAAAACGTTGTAGTAACGATATGTTTCTATCTTGAAAATAAGTTTTATTTCAATTAAAACAATTTAACTGTCGAAGTGCGCACAAAAATACCATAGGAACCAAACGAATTAAATGTTATTGTAATTGTTATATGTTTTGAGCCTAACGTAATCCTATGCAACGGCCGCGCGCCTGTCTCCAGGCGGCATATTAAGTTACGTACATTTGCAATTATAATCAAGTTTTCTTTAACTTTTTCGTTTTCTATATTGTTCGTGATCGTTATTGATTTTGTGTTAATACTTTAAGAAGTTATCAAATGGAATTTATAGCTTATAAATGATATTCTTATTTCGCTGACTGTAACATCCAGGTTATTTCTTATTATCGTTAAGTAAGCTATTGAATATCCTAGTCTAGGTATGTAAAGGGAACATTGTAGGCATTACAGCGTAACACTGCTATTAGCGTAGTGAAGAGCATAAACACACATAATACCGGTTTCAGTCTTTGTATGTCATGTGATATGTTCATCTAAAGAAATGGTATAGAAAAGGTTAATTCGATTATAAGTCACATAGACGTTTTTATTGTTTTCGCGAATATACTATGACACAAATTAAAATTACGGAAAAATATAAACTATCTCTATACATCATTTGCAAACCGAATTTAAAAGTAAAAAACTTTGGGACATTATCCAATTTATGTATATGTTACTATTTAAATCGAGCGCAGTCATTGATAAAATCTTAGTGATAATTTATCCCCTTGTAACCTTCACACTCTTAAGCGTAACCCTAAACTCGATAACAAACTTTTACTTACGACGTAAATGTCTGTCCCGAATAGGAACCTAACTCTGGATCTATAAATCAATTGACTAGACTAGGTCAATGGGTCTAGACCGTCGTTTAGGGGTTTCACCATAATGTAACTTACATACAAAACCACCCTTGTTCGCTTTGTCACTCGTGCGTACAAATGTCTCAGATTAAAAGAATTGTGATGACGTGTGCACGTTCGATATGAAGGAAGGACGTGTTGTTCGTACGATGTTTTTATTATTATTCATAATTAATAATAATTAACATCACGTATGCTAAGGTGTCTCAGCTACACTACACAATGTATCAACATTGGGATAGATAACAAGTATCAGGTCAGAACATATCTAATGTAAGTTATTGACAATGCACTTAGTGTAAATAATGTAATCGTTAACGCTACAGTAATTAATAAACAATCATCGTTTTCTTGATACCGCTAGTTGTATAAACTTCAAATAACTATGGCCCAATTTCATAACTTTGAACTGTGATTTCCTTCTGATGTATTGGTTTTACACTGCTCATGTTATTTCCTTGTACATTATTGTAGGTTATTTATAGTTCAAGGCGCAATATAGTATCCTATTAATGCGGCTTCAGCGGGCTTCTTTGTGCGCTTGCAATGCAGTACGCAGAAACGAACTCCAGTGTCACAATCCTCTCTTATCGTCAATAGTGTGTGAAGAATATTTATTAAATATTAAAAATCGAATTCGTATTTAAGTTTAATAATTTCCTTTTGATCTAAAACAATATCATATTACGGCATGCGTGTACTGTCGCCGCCGCGGGTAGCGCCTTCTGTCGGGTGAACCGGTCACTACATAATTAAATCTCATTTACATTAGCGTTTCGCCAGCGTCGACGTTCATTAAGCGTATGAGAAGCGCTTATGCTCAATTGATAGAATGACACCGCATGATTACCATCAGTATTTTTCTTAACAAAATTAGGAAACTACTTTAAAAATTTAACAGAAATGTCAAGCGGTTTTAACAAAATTCCGTGTATTGAGTAACAGAGTTAATATAAAAATTTAATGTAAATCATTGTGATCGTGAAATATAACGTCATAAAAAAAGAATAATAATTACAGATAACAAGAATAATAATAATTAATTAATAATAAGATAAGATAATAATTTAAGATCAATTAATGATCTTTATTATATTAAAAATTATTATAAACTTAACCAGGACATTAAATTTTTAATGATGATTACTTTGTCAAAGTGGGATATATATTTGCTTCAATTAAATTCTACACATAAGGATAATATGAATATACTCGTGCACATATCGCACTTTTATACTATTATTAGTAGATTCCTATCGTTATGAAATAGAGTACAATATTAGTTTAGAGATTTGTTAATTGCTAGACACTATTCTCAAATGTGAGTCACGCTAACAAATTGTGCGTCATACTTGCATTAATATGGTTTGGTTGAGGTTGACGTATTTTGAAGTAGAGCAATGTAATTTTGGACCCTTATTAAGTATAAATATAAATGAGGAAAAAATATTTTATAACTTAAACAAAAGTTCTCATCGAATTCCGAGACGTTAATGTTAAGGATTTTTTGCAAATAATACAGACTTCTGTATGTACAGTATGAAATACACATTAACAGTCGACATTGCGTTTGTATGTGTAAGTAGTGTTGAAGCTGCAACGCGGCGTCCCCGCTGCACGTTTATTGACCGCCCGCGCTAAAGAAACGCTAGTGTGAATGTGCTCTTATCCAACTAGTTATCGATGAAATGTATAGGTTCTGTTAACTCACACACTCACTCACATTAATATATTATGTCACAGCAACAGTTCATAAACGTACTTGTTTGATTTCCAACCAACCTAGTTGGCAATTTGATATGATTCTCACGTCAATTAATTACGCTTATGTTGGCATCAAACCAATAACCTAACATTTATTGTTATGTTCCAAATTGTATTAATTTGTTTATTTGTTTAATCTTCATTGTATTGTGGTGAATGTAGGTTTGAAGTAGATTAATAATAATACATTTTTAACAGCAACATATAAACTGTAAACATTGTGGTTTTTGAGATACAACTAAAACCTCTTCAAAAGTCTATTGTCAGTTAAGTTACGAATGGCAAAAAATGCTTTTAGCTTTTAACCCGCCTTTGTGATTGCTTTTAGTTCAAGTCTAAAATACGTAAATAATTACTATACACTAGATCTTAATTTCATTGTATGTATAGGTACATACTTAAGTACAAAATTTTGGTTTTGATTTATTATTTATTTATTTTAATTTTGGACACAGACAGTCATATACAGTACAAAGGAATATTAGCGTATATTATTCTAAGGATTACAGACTTTGAGTGCCAAATAACATATATGAGTGATATAAAATTATGATTATAACATTTGATGATCGCTCGTAATTAGTTTTGCAATATTCCTACTTTATCCATACATGTAATCATTTAAACTAGAAAGCCCGTGTTAATAGTATGTAGTAGTTATTTTCCTACCGTCGTTCAAGTAATATACAAGGTTTTGCTATAACGCCCACTTAATGCACGCGTCAATCAATCAAGCCAGTCCTAAATCCGAGTTAAGTTAATGTGCGGTAGATTACGTCCTCGATTCGGGCCAATTGCTACGTTTTTGTGATTTTATTTTGATATAGAAGAATAAAACATGTAGATTGTTCAATGAAATGTGGCCTAACCTTATAGGTATTTGGAATGTATAACTTTCTCGTGGTGCTGTTACAAGCAGACAAATTGTCCTAAAAGTGTTATTTTAGACTGTATATAGAGGAATTTAAAACAAGTACAACATAATAAAAACTACGTACGTGTCGTTACCAATAAAATTTTTCAATATTTTTTTTATCTATAAAGAATTGAATTTTATTATTATTGTAAATTATGATAACGAATCAAATGACATGTTTAGTTGTTATATGGGGATTGAATTAGATAATGAAGTACTTACGTACTGGAGCGCAATGAACCGTTAAATGAATGAGACAGAAACTATCACATATATTTTTATCGTAAAAAAGCACAGAACACAAACTACTATATAAATACTGTATATCAAAAATGTGCACTACTAATCTGTAATTGGCAAATTGCGTTTACATTTAGATTCATAGGAATGTAATTCTTCAACATACTTCAATTTATTTACATCAAGATACTTTAATTGTGTACATAATAAAACAAACAAAATTAACTTAAATATTACATAATATTCATTTCTTGGCACATATTGCACCAGCTTGTTACGTGAACAACTTAATTGCATTAGTAGTGATTAGGGCCCAAAGGCTGCAGTCAGTTACGTACTAACGCATACGAGTGCGTGACGCAAACACTTATTTGAATATTCATAGAAATGAATATTATTTTATTAGAACCACCAAAACCCCTCCCCGCTGTGATATATTCTGTATTACAAATATATAATAAAGGCGAGAGTGTCACAACCGTCGATTACATTCTATCAAACTCTGCGGGACCGCGATTGGTTTGGTAAGTGATTATCCAGAATAGGGTCAGTGTCTTTGCAAAGAACAACGTGCGCGTGCACAGCAAATGACTAAGCAAAATTATACTCCGCGATTCATATCGTAAAATATAAACGTCAAAGTTTTCTCACAAATAGTGACATTGTGGCAAGTGACGTGCGGTTTCGATTGTTCCGCTATGCCGGCGGCTGTTGGAGCTAGTCACTGAGCGCGAGCGCTGATTGAACGTAGCTTCGATTCAGCAGTATCTCGTGGTGGTGGCGGGCAGTTGGTCCGCGACCGCAGCACGCGCCGGGTCCCCTCGCCTTCGCCCTCGCCGGTGATGTAACCGACCGGCCGCTTTGTTACTCTGTTGTTATGCTTCACCAACGACATCTTATCGTTTCGTTCGTTTACATAAACGGCCATTTGGCCATATTATAATTATAATAGCGCGCCGTCGCGTCGTCGCTACTGACAATAAATTATTTTAACTTATTTGAATCTAAACGCAGCTACAAGAAAAGTTTTTGTCGTTGCTAATATGCGTCATCACAAACATTAAATGTACTTTAGACTCACGATTATAAACATAGGGTATAAATCAAAACTTCGTTCTGGATCGACGGCGTGGCGGCGGCAGCGGGCCGCAGTGAGGGCGCTGCTGCGCGCTTGTTGCCTGCCGCCGCCCGACATTCTCGACCGTCTTGTAGACCCACATAGTGCGTATGGAGGACGTTCACCAACATTAGTAGTTAAATGCTCTGACACACACACCGACCTCACCTGAAACGTCTGTTGTTTACCTATCTTATAAAGTCAATGCCCCCTGCTCACTAACCCTACAGCCTGTTGATCGCTGATTTCACAGCTCGGAGCACTCGTGGAGGCGGAGAAATGAGCGATCCAAGAGATCACACCATCGGCGTTCACCAACATCACACCGACGGAGGAGACATCACCGCGACGAGTCGTCACCGCGTTCACCCCCCGAACAGGTGAGTCTTACCGTTTCTAATTTTTTTTATATATGAGGACGTACGAAAGAACTTTGTGAGATTCTTGAAATCCGACGCTCGCCATCACTACCCGCCATCCTAAGTGTTCACCCGAAAACCTGTCTCTCTACTCGCTTTTGTTAGTCTGCGAATGTAACAGTCGTAATCAAAGTCCGGAACCAGAATAATGCGTAAACGTCACTGTGCCTGTTTGGGAGTATATGCGGGACGGGTTTGGCGTATGAGTGCGCGTGCGCATGCGCCTTCGCCCGTGAAGATGTGCGCGAGAGACGGCGACCTCCTCGCGTTTGCGCCCGTTCTATTTGTGTTCGCCTTCGTCACTCGGTCCGCCTTCAGTCAGTCGCAAAGCTCAGCCGGCCGCCCAGCGCGTTTCTGTTCTCGCACGGTTTTCTAATCGGCCACGGGCGGCCTAGCGTGAGCCATGGCTGCCCAGCCGCCGCGTCCACCTCCAAACAATGTGCTATTTTGTGGACCTCCACCGTCATTACCCCGTGTGGTGCTATTGCCGAAAGACGCCCTCAGTGAATCCACATCTCCGACCGCCGCACCTGATACTGTCCTTGATCAAACTTACGATGCGGATGGATTAAATGAAATAAACAACGTGGGTGTGCCAACGTATGATGGATTTTGTAGTGATCTAGCAAATAACGAAGTGTTTCAAGAAAATAACATTGATCAGCATTTTCCAGCACTTAATTTATTACGTAGAACACAAAGTTTTGATATTTCTGATATTTATACTGGTGACAATGATATAGACGCCAGCGCATTCCATCATAGAAGATCTGAACCTGACTTGTCAAAATATGGGCTTTTTCTTGAAGCTGAACTTACCATGGAAAGTGAACAGCTACATCCTCCACCACTTGTGCTTAATAATCCGTTTTACGATGGATCTTATGCGTATGATCCGACACAGTTGAATCGAGCTATGGTAGTATTACCTGAAAATTATTTAGCTTTCGAGGATTCTTTTGTACCAACATGGGATTACAAACCGGAACTTATGGTTGCAAGAGATATGAATACCGGCTTCTATTATGACGGGTTACCATTATTACCTTCGAACGATCCTTGGTCTGTTTACAATAGCGAAAATGCTAATTACGAATATGACACTCCCCAGTTCGATGTACCGATCGAGGATAATATTCAATATATGCGACTGAGCGATCTGGAGTATGCTATACCACAATACATCCCTCTACCCACATTAGAACATGAGAAAGTAGAAACATTAGAAGAAAATAACAATGAAGAACCTCCAAAAGTTATTGAACTAATAGAACAAAAACAAGAAATTGCGTCAAGCACAGTTCAAGATCAAGAAGAGTCGTTACCCTCAGCTTCTTCCACTGTAGTTTCTAGCAATGTTATAATTGAAGATGACAAAACAGGAGATTCTTCCACCAATAAAGAATCCTCTACTGAAAGTGAAGAATCGTTCAATGCAGACATTTCCAACGATGTTACATCAAGCGTAGCGTACGTTCCTAGCAGTAAAAGTTCTCAATTACCTCATGGAAACGATGACACAAGTGATGACACATCGCCATGTTCTACAGACTACCACGAAGCTTCGGCTTTAGACTTGGTTCAAAGTCTAGATGAACTGTCATGTGGTGACACAACAGATAGTTTTTCTCAAAGTAGGGATGATGCTTCACCAGTTTTATTAGATGTAGTTGATAATAACAATAAATGTGTGACAAGTGATAATTGTGAACAAAAAAATCAGTGCAATGGACCGATTGTGTTAGCTTCGAATAGTTCTGTAGTGAATCTACCTCAGAGCCAATTACCTACCATTCCACCGCCCGATCGTTTGCCAATTAAACTACCTCCTATATCAAATAGTTTACCTTGTAAAGAACTAGTCAACCCTGCTGAAACCAAAACAAGGACACAAACACAAATAGTGAATTCTTTACATTCAGAATTTAATTCAAACAAAACTCCAGCCACAAGTGCGGTCGAGGCTCCCATATCTCAGGCAACGACTAACAACATAGTTAATGTTGTAGTGAAGAAAACAGAAGTTCATCCGCAACCGCCAGCGGTTCCACCATCTTGGTTGTCCAAAACACAATCCGGAGCGCATCCAACAAATGTACAATACCAAGCCAACGTTAGCGTCCATCATAAAGTGCCGCAAATTTGTGTCCAAAGTGCTGAAGATCACACCACAAATAATGAGAAGAGGAGTCCAAAACCACCGCCACCGTCCCCGCCGCAAGTATCACAAGAGCCGTGCGGCCAGGCCTCTGCAGGAGATCCTCAACCATCGTGCTCGTACGTGCCACCTCAACCGGCTCAGCCTGCTCAATTGAAACCCAAAGAAGTAGAGGTCAGCTGACTATTGACATTCTTTCTTTTTCTTTACACATTCTTGGATTAATGTAATTTGACGCTCGTGCTGTATAAATTACACTAATGACTTTTCCGTAATCGATATAGAAATTTTATGCAATTTACGTGACGTCATATATATTCATATTATGTACTTAAATAAAAATGCGCCAACACGATGCCAACGTGTGCGCAATGAGAGCATTGCGCATCTATTTTAACGTATATTGGGGTCAAGGATGATATAAATATTAATATTTAACGGTTTTAAAAATTTTATTTACATAGTCTCATTTCATTGCTTTCAGTGACATTGTTTCGACTTGAAATCTAAAATATTCCAATTATGTATGTAACATATTACTAACATTGACGACGTTGGCATGTCAATACAAAACTTTGTGTAATCTCTGAGGCTGAGAAAATGTGATTTTATGATAGGAAACAGAACATTATTATTTGGTGTATTAACCGACCGAAATAGTCTCAGTGGCCGGCAATAACTATGCGATTCCAGCAGCGGCCGCTAGATGGCGCCACGTGGTTTGCAAGTGGCTATCACGCATGCGCGCAGAAATAGCGTCGATCACCTTCACCTAGGGCTAGGTAAAACAGATGGGTCGCACAACTCCGCTATGATAACTTGCTCTGCCAGAATGGCGCACGCACCGCCCACTATATTTCATCGAACGGGATTATAAACAATTTTATTATCTATATATCGTGAATTGTCGCCATACCTTCCGCCCCTATATTTATCATCTTTACGTATATAAATCGTACATTAACGCGAAAGTTACTGTAATTTGATCGTGCAATTTTTATAAGATGTGAATGATTGTAGCCAACATTATTAAAGAATTGCAAAGCTAAGTTTGTTATGACTGTAACTAGGTAATCATTAGTGTGGTTGTTTATCAGTGATCATAATTATAATTTATTAATTATATAATACCTGGTTTTGGACGAGCGATTAAGTCAATTTGAGGATTTCTTTGAGAACACAAGATCTTCGCCGTAACGATGTTCTAAGAATTTAATCCTACCATAACAATATTCTATAGTTGCTGTTGTTATTCTCAAACGCTTTTGTCCTTAAAACATGTAAATTTGTGAGACGTAAATCACTCGAGCGTTTTGATATTTAGCTATGCAACATATTTACACCGAGCAGTCATCCGTAGTAACATTTATTAATAGTTGTACTACAACCAGATGCCACGCGTTTATTTGCCTAATCGAGACTCATCAAGTGAACGTTTCAATTGTTATGAGTTGTAAAACAAAATCTTTAAATTGAAACCTGTTGAAGCCGGTTGAGGCCGACTTCATAGTGATTCAGGAGTAATAACGGGAAGAAGTATTCAAATACATACAAAGTTTAAAAAATATTGTCATTTCAATGTTGTCATATTGGTTATGCATATAATGTTTGAATGTCATCACTACATAGTATAAAACAAAGTCGCTTTCTCTGTCCCTATACCCCTATGTATGCTTAAATCTTTAAAACTACGCAACGGATTTTGATGCGGTTTT
>DWJN01001462.1:0-17903 GCA_018248895.1 Carystus phorcus
AGTATGCTCTAGACCTCCTCAGTGTTGAGGAGAGACCCGTGCTCAGTAGTGGGCCATTAATGGGTTGAAGGCAATATCAGTTTTGGCACGCGTGTACATTTATGACATGTCATTAAGATATAAATCATATAATTCAGACTTATGCAGCATATCTGGAAATAGAACAAACCGATATGATCTTGAAACCGATTTGCTCAATCAATGATAGGAAAGTTTCCAGATTTTAGTAATGGACTTATATCATATCGCCTATTTCCAGAATTTTCGCATCAGTTCAGACAGAAAACAGATATTGTCTATTGAGTGACGTGTTGACTGGAAATTGTATGTCGTCATCTAACAGTAGGTCGTCTCAAACACGTGTTGTTGGTGAAATTTACCTTGAAAAGCGAAAGGCCCGCGTCACGCCGGCCAGAACCAGTTCACATTGAATCTACAAAGGAAAGTGGGCTTGGTAGCAGCACGTCACTCTTGGAACTAATACGATATTATTATATCAAGCCTTTATAACAACTACGACTATGCACGAGTGTAGTGGAATATAATGCTAAATTCTGGTTGGAAAGTAATGTCCCAAAAATCGATTCTTTTCTAAGGATTTTTTGTGGATGTTATGTTACAACTACCACTGATTCGTACAATCCAGTGAATAATAACTTCAAAAGTGCTCGACAGCTAAAAATGAAATATACAGAAATCATTTTTTTTATCGAAGATACGATAATATCGAGATACGATAATATACGAATCTTTATACAGATTATTCAATGAAATTTTTTTGTTGAAACTTGTACGCATCGATCCAAGACAGATAAGATATTCGTACCTACTAATAAACCATAATGTATATAGTCAATTATTTTCCACAAAATTCTACTGCCCATTTTACAACACCCTATACAACAAATATGATGAATGTACGAAACGAAACGATCGTGCTGTCAAGTAGTGTCATTCAACACAGCGAAGCCAGTTGCCATTGCACTGAATTTCACTTTCACCACAAAGAGAGAGGTCGAGCCATATGACCTTTACTTGATGAAACTACAAGTACCTTAGCGTGCAAAAATTCGTTAACTGTATGGTAACAACATTTTGACTCTAAGTTTGAGCATAAATCATTCTATTCTAACTACATTCGCAGTGCTTCTAGTGAAATCTGTTTCGGAAAGCGAAAGGAAGCCGCCTGTACTATACAAATTAAATTAAAACGAGGACAAAACTGCAACAGCTACGAGCAAGCTATAGTGGAGACGGGCAGACTTGTGGGAGTTATTGTGAGATCAACATTAGCTTAACTTTCTAATAAATGCTTAGAAAGGTCATATTAAATTGATGGTTAGTTATACGTTATTAGTATTGAATTTTTTGCCAGCTCTGGAGAAGTACACCTTCAATAATTTGAACTTCCATTTGAAGTCAGCGTCTAATTTATTCATTCACATATCGACCTAGTCACATTGAATTTGGTCTAAAATATCAGTTTTAAGCATTGAATTTTAAAACTGGAGTCAAATTATATTTGCTTACAGGTAAGATAGGGGTCAAGCATTAACTAATGCGTAAAAAAATTGATCAAAAATATGAATAAGTTGTAAACATTAAAATTAGTTAACATATTAACGATACGGATTTAATATAAGCTAAGATACTAAAATATAAATAAAATTCTATTTATAACACGGAAATATTACCTGAATCCGATAACTTATTTTAATATTTTGTTTTTATGATGGTCGTCAGCAATAATAATGTTGAATATCAAGTCGGCTGATGATCCCGGAACGAAAAAATTAATAAATAACAACGGTACAACCCACGGTACCTGACTAATGAGAAAGAGGATTATTTTCAAAAAAATAATGAGCTCTCGAATGTCGTATTTGCGAACACCGTTGACCGTTTTATTGTCCAGGTCAGCGACACTGAAGGGACGCTTTCAGTTCCGCCTCCACGAGGGTCAACATTACTGCTATGAACGTATCGACGTCGTCACTCAGGATAAAGGCGTCACGAAGATCATTTAGAAGAAAGACAGAAGGCGCAGGGTAGGGTGAGACAAGGTAAGGCTAGTTTAGGCACAGCGTAGTAAGATAGTAAAACGTCACTCAGGCTAAAGGCATTACTGACGCGTTGCCTGTCAACAAGCTAGAAGACGGAAAGCAAAGGGTAGGGTAAGGTAAGGTAGGTAGCACAGCGTGTGATGACAGTAAAGGAGGATGTTCCACAATGTTGTCCAAGGGCGTTATACCAGATTTTACAAACGACTATAAACATCGTGGAGAACCCATAGTGGTGCAGGTTTCACCCCAAATTTCCCAACACACAGTATGTTTTAGATCAGCAACATATCGAAACAATCCTTTTTTATTCTATATTATCTGTTTTATAAATACAGGTTAGTAAGTTTTCAAAAATGTCGGATTTGTATACATAACTACCCACTACGTTTTTTTTGAAGGGCTCAATAAAGAGAAACTCAAGTCAATAACTTCAAGTATTTTGAACCCCTGAGTAATATCTAGCGAATGTCTTATTGTGTCAGGATAACCGAAAATTTCTCAGCAAATAAAAATATCTCCTGCCATTTCGAAAAGGTCTCTGTAATTAAGATGAGAATAAAAGATGAAAAAATTGTCTACTTTAGAGATATGACGGAAAAAAAATTGAATCGCTTCGTTGGCTTCATCAATCGATTCAAACAAATCTAGAGCGAACCCTTTCTAGCAATCGGTAAATCCTGTTTATTATAAAGAGATGAGTGCGCTTCAAGAAATCGGTTTAAATAAAATCCAGGTTAACAGTTCAAGTAGCTTTGCAGTTTTAATTGGATCAAAATCTTTTCATATTTTAGTGGTTAGTTGATAGTTCGATTTTTTTGTTTTATGAATAAGTAATGTTCCAGATTTGTCACGATTGATTGTAAATAACGGGTCATAATAATAATATGAGAAACAAGAAAGTCATGAAGGGCCTTTCATTCTGTCGTGTAATACTTACAAACTACGAACTACTAAGCAACATAGCTACGTCATACATTACAGAGTACACCTTTTATGTCAACACAAAAGCTACAGTAACTTACAGTTCAATTTCACGCAGTTTTACATATGAACTAGTTCATTTCCGAGAACCTCGAAATTATAGTTTCATAATGACTCTAGTTCTTAACATAAATTGTACTATATTTTCCTTCCGTAATTACTTTAGCGTAAAAAATATTTTCGTCGTTACCCACCTGTGATCTTTACCTGCTAAATACACAGTAACGACATAATATTATAAATAGAACGTGTCGTCGTACAAAAATAGCAAAGTTAATTAAAGACCTTAAAATCAAATGTGTTTATTTTTCCAATCTAAAGTGAATGTAATGCAATAAATGACATACGGATAAAAACAACCCGCTCACAGCTGTAACGGATCTGATATAATTGCAATTATTTAATTGTTAGTAATGTTAAGGTCTATTGGACCAAACTTGTATAACATATCCTGTGAATATACATTAAATTCAGTCGCAATTATTCAAGAGTAACATTCGTAGACGAGTATTTAACTAATATATTTAATTATTATTAGTATTAATATCGCATTTGTCTAAATTCCAAATAAAACATTATTGGTAACCATTTTTCAAATATTAAAGGGGCTATAGTAAGCTATTTTTAAATGTTAGATATATGCTATCGTGGACTTTGGTGCAGTCCTATAAATGAGGAACGTTTCCACCATACATTATTTTTCTGGGGATATTCTGCTTACACTTTGAAAAGGTGTCTGCCTTAGTCATGATCCGATCCTGAATTCGTCAGCAATTAATGGAACGTTAGTCAAATTCGGGGACACAATCAATATGACAAGACGGCTAAGTTATTCGCTGGTACAGTAACGATATAGTAGAAAAAACATCAGCTCTCGCCACGTCGTACTCAAGAGGCTCAGTAATTAATCCAATTTGTCTGTGGTCTCCTTGAAAGCCGAGCCCTAAACATGGTCAATGACGGTAATTTAATACATTCAATAACTTCTCGCAGCGTTCAGTAACCAAAGGACACCAACGCATTTAAAACACACGTAACTGTATATGTATTTTTGCATCTTTTTGTCCTTAAACTTGAATCATCGAACCATTTCCAACATTTTACAGTTTATTTACAGTTTATTTTTTGGTGTACTGGTTTGTCATCCAACCAATTATTGAATATTTCTCGAAACTAAATAAACTTCCTGTTAAATTTTATAATGTAGTTACCGCGGTGATAAAATTTTAAAATCATATACTTACTTGAATATCAATAATATTACCGAGTTAAACTGTAACTTTAACAAACGCAACAGAGGCATAGCCTGACATTAGTTACCTGTGACGGCACTGCCAGGGACAGTACACAAAGACACACCATGACAGATCGAGAACACAAATTTAAACTCGTCATTCAAATTTCTGCCAAAGGAACACGCAAGACCCGTGGAAAGGCGGTCCAGCGTGGTGATCAGTGCCAAGCTGGTCGCGAGTTACTCACAGATTGCTTTTGTAACCAACATAAAACCAGCCAAGAATTTAAACAAGTTCTCTATATTTTCAAGTCGTCCATACGGAAAACATTGAAACAGTTTTTGGGTGTATAAGACTCATTTAACACTGAGTCCAAAACAATGGACGCAGCTATGACGAACCGAACCTCCTGAAGTCCGATGGCCTCTGTATCGCCCAGTTTAATCATGCACGGTGCTAGTTTTTACCCATCTAACTAAACTCTCCTATCTAAAATCGATCAGGAAAGTGGTGTTATAGTAGCAGTATCAAAGAAAATGCTTCCCCATCTGCATCCATTGTGGCCGTCAACATATTGGTGATTTTACCACTGCCATCAAATGGTGAGTCTGATCGTATGTCGGATATTTCCGCTAAAAATACTGTGTTTCTATATTCAAAAAGTCAAATACTCCACTAACGTCTTTTAACAAATTATCAGCATATTAGCTCTGACAATATTTACTTAGCTGAGCCAGCCGTAAACCTTGATCACACTGTAAAGTTTGTGTTGATACACGCGACTGAACCGACACACCATGCAGCCATTAAACGGCTATAAAATGGTATTATCATCTCATGTAATTGTCATATTTGCATTTTGGCAAATACACACTAAAATTACTTTAAAACATGCGTCATTTGAACTTGAACTATAAGTAATAAAATATTTACTCATTAACAAAATCTAAAGTCACTTTAAATAAATGGATGTTATATGTCACATGTCAGAGAAATATTTACTTGTGAACACTATATTCATAGAGGATAACATACTATACAAACAAACCGAATCTAAAATACCAATGAGTAGGTAATTTAAATGTAACGCAAAAATATTTGTAGTTGACATTACGACGTTAAGTAGTCTCAAGTTAAATTAACGTATTACAACATCTTCCAAATATACTTCAAACGGTAGATTTAAAATACATTCAAAAAAGCTGGAACAGCGGCTTCACTTGAACTTGTTTTACATTTTTGGGTTGAGGATCTTATACAATGGCTACAAGACTCTTATACCAAATACAAGAGGTTATGCTAATTTCAGCCCAAAAAGTAAGGAAGCTCAAAAATTTGTCCGGAAGCGAAAGAGACCTTAATTTATACATACATTCTTCATTTTTAAGACATTAGTGTCATTCAATCTGACAACTCAAGGTACTATTAATAATCAAATAATATGTATAATTTACAACGGTGTAAAGATTACCAATTCAAAGTTGCCGTCTACTCATTTCATAACCACCGCTTATTGATACCGAACTAGATATTGCATCATGGGAAAAGTTTGTTGTTGAATCGACACTGAATGGCAATCGGAAAATTTGCATCCAACACAATCGGACACGTTCTCGTTTTATTTTAGTGGACTCTCCAGGGTTGCCGACATTTTTTTGTCTAAATATAGTATTTTTAAAAAAGAGCCATAAAAAAGTAGTACGCTTCAAACAAAATATAGTATTTCAGTAGAGAAGAATAAAAAATAGACTAAGCAAAATTTTTATTCATTTATTACGTTATAATTTTTTTTTATTCGTTTAACGGCCAGTTTCTGAAAGGCTGATCAACGACAAAATTAAGAAATTCACTGTTAAATCTATTGTCAAACGTCAATTGGGTTGCAGAAAGCATAATTATTCAGAAATTATTCGCTAATCAACGTTTCAGAAACTCGAATTGACTTCATAAAACTTTCACGTTAATATGCGTGTTGTATGAAAAAATTTTGACAAGCCTTTCAGAAACTGGCGGTTAGTGTTGCAAAATATAGACATTGTGCATTGAAATATAGTAATTTTGCGTACTTCAACAGTATATAGTGTAGCGTCCGGAAACACAGTACAATACTATATATTAGAGTACGGTTGGCAACCTTAACACTCGTACATAACATTATCGGTTAGTTCTAGAACGTCCACGAGTATGAAATGTGACTAAACTCGCCATAACACGACGCGGAGCATTGGTAACATCAATAGACTTTCTTTCGCTACGGCGCAAGCGATTCTAGACTTTATCACTACAATTATAGCGGTTTATGTGATATAATTACAAAACGTCTCCGACCAACGCTGGTTCGCCTTCACCTAAAAATGCTAATCGCCTGTAGCGGTACCGAGACGGCACACAGACTTCTAACGGTAAAGGACCGACCAGTGTACACGGAGCCGCCGTTTCGAACGAAATACTCAGTAAACCGAAAGACTCAAGTATGACTCATCGGATCATCTCAGCTAAAACTAATCGAATAAAATATGACGCTACAAGTATTATTTATCCTCAAGTTAATAGATTTACGGAGCAATCAAACCATCAACTGAGCTAGGTGTTTCTAATATGATGTAACATGTTCTCCAAACTAATTGGATTCATTGACCGCGATAAAACAATAAACGGCACAATTCTTGACAAAACATTTCCTGTTGTCAAGTAGTTACCTAGAACCCGTAAACCCTTTTTAGTAGGAGTGCTAAATGTTTGTTTAACATTAGGAAATAACTTAGTGAAGAACAAATACAGAATAATAAGTTTACGGCATTCCTTGTAAACATGTATTTCCTAAACTACCAGTTGTATACTGGTAGATAAACGGAAAGCATCAACATTGGCAAACATCACTAGCGAGTAATATTAACGCTTCACTCGTATAGGTGATGACATAAAAAAATTTACTCATGGAAGACAATTCTGAATAGTTTACTACCAACTATGATGAAGTAAGAAAATACTTAACTATCAGTATTTCAAGTACCTTCCAAAAAAGATAAAGCACGAAAATGAATCCTATTGGGAGGCCGGTGATAGTCCCGTGATAGCATCCTCCTTCAATAATCATTTTTTTCAGGTATTATGCCTAAGAACCAGTAATGAGGGGACTTTCAATCTCCAGCTTTTTTATTTTTATCATCCAGGGCAGTTATTCACTGACGAAATTGCTTGGGGACGAAAACTGCACCCAGCGTAGTCTTCTTTCTGTTTATTTTCTATTTAAATAAACTCTTAATTCAATAACACTGAAAAAGAACTTGAACACGAAGTCACAACAGTAAGGCGTGTCTAAAACGTGGGGCCATATACATTTGGATCCCGATAAGACAATAACAGCATTCAGTAAAAATGTGCTGCGTGATGGAGGCGTGGCGGTGACGTCCACAGGTTTCAATTTAATACATTAAAAACGTGACACTTTTCGTATCGGGAGAAATTTTCCACACGTAAATGTTGTCATTCAAGGAGATTTTTATGCATCACAGTCAATACATAGGCACAATACAAAGGCTTATGAACAAAACCTAGGGATTTTGTTAAGCAATATCTTTGCTCATATTTAGGGAAATAAAGTCTAAATATCAATATCTTTTACTGTTGTAATATACCAGAAAACCCAAAGGAAAGAGTTGCAAGCAAGTAATAGTGAAAATATTAAAAAAAATCCTAACCTTCGATTTTTAATGCATTCCATTCCATTAGTTTTGAATAAAAATAGTTTATATCAAATCCATGCAAAACGCAACACAAGAAGTCAAATCTCTGTGAAGGTCCAGTCGACGTCTCAAACTGATTCGAATTCAGTACAATAAAAAAAACAAGCGACTCGATCAGATAAGCTTTAATCTCATGTATTAGAGTCCAATTACTGCACTATATAAACCTCCGTTATTCCAAGGATAGTGTAGGCGTATCGACTTGTGTACATAACAGTAATAAACCCACACTTGTGTGGGTACCGCGATCAACATCCTTGTAACGTAGCTACGAGAATGTTCACGATAGCAAGGAACAATCTTGCGCAAACACATGTTCAGAGTAACAGCTTTCTATACGATGACTTGCTAATAGTTTGGTGGCCATTACCAATATTGAAAGTTGAATTATTCTGCGATTCATATGACGCACGTATAATCGAAAGTAGTACGATTTTAAAACTTTCTAACCAAAGTTCAAAAACATGAATAAAAATAAAAGATTTACAGAATTTACGTATCAACAGAAAGGCCAAGATATTAAATTATTTTTTATAACTCGATACTTAAATATATTATAGGATATGTATATCATTTATGTGCCTAAATAAATTATCGGGATTGTCAACGCTAGCACGCTCATAAAGACTGTAGTAGTTGGGGCATTTACATGGGACGCGTTGTTGACCGGCGCTCGCAAGTTTTATACACACCATTATAATGGGTAGATTTATCAATAATAAATGATCATACTAATTTATCCAATTAGGGTTTATCAATTTCTGAAACACTGTAATCATTTTTCACTTTAGATTTTACACACACGATACTTTTTGTGCTTTCGTAAAAGTCATTCCCAATCCTATCTATTACATTAGTAGATTAAATATATATACATACATAGTTGCTGAAACAACACTATTGATTTTCGACTGTTGCTAAGTATCTAACTAAAAATTATAGATAGCTAGAGAGAATATTGAGGCCAAATAATTAGCCAGATCATGAGACATCTAGCCAACATAACAACCTACACTGTATCTTCAACCAAGACGGTAATGAATCAAAACAATTCAACAGTTTCTGTACCCTTATTAGTTGAATCAGTCTAATAATACAGACAGACATTTCAAAGTCGAATACCGTAAATACGTCTAAGTTTACATCATTACCCGTCCTAGATCTAGATACATCGGACATTCGATAGAATTGGACACGGTAAGCCGATCTGGGTTCGACACACTGAACAATTTACACGCGAAAAGGATACTTAGTTGTTACGGCTTATATTTTAAACATGAGACGACGCCGTCTGCGTAGCCAATGTTAACATTTGCATGCCACCAGGTACGAGAAGGCGACAAGTAATCATTAAATAATCGAAATACATAAGGACAATTGAATGTTAAAAACGACTCGGACGATAATTGCAAACGTCAGCCAGTAAGCGATGAGTTTAAATGTTTTCCTGGTGTATAAATTATCAATTTATATGGAGCCCAGTAAAATCAACAATGGGATTTTGCGTGTGAATCTGTGCTCACTTATTTTGTTATAGGTATCTATTTAATTTTTCAACGCTACCTTGAAATACACATATTTAAATACTAACGCCTTGTATTAAATTAACGTACCAACTCGTAACAATAATTATTATTATGCTTATACTGTTTCATTGGCAAGTCATAAGGCGGATAAAAGATAATTGTTATATGAGGAAAATACTTGAATTATTTGTAAATAATTTTATAGCAATGGAATAAATGGAATATAGTCTGGAATAACTTTAGGCAGTACAGAGCTCAGTGGCCTATAACTGACAGCCTTACGGCATAGTTGCTTTTGTGATGCAGTTCGATCAATTGCGATTTAAGCTTGTACCGAAGGATGAAAGAAAAACCTCTCAGTACACAATTTAACAAAAAATACATCGTTTTTTGTTTCGTTATTTTTTTGTTTATTTTCATAGAGAAATAGTTCAAATGGCGTTAAAAGATGTTCAATGGAATAAAACAATGATTTTGGATTGCAGACACAACTTTCACGTAATAGAACAGGGAAATGGGGGCCGAACGGCGTCGATCAATCAGTATTCAGTATACACGGGCACTTTCGATACGCGAGCACCGCCGCATCGTAAGTACCGAAGCGGGGCCCCTTTCACGAGACCACGATAAAAGTAATACAACCCACAAATTCGGCTTTTTAAACGAAACCGAGTCGTAATCGTTATGCCGAGTAACATTGTTCGTTTCCACCTTTCATTTTTGATTAAGTTAAATAACAGATGAAAAATCTAAGCAAGCGGGTAATTAATTGTATCACGTAGCAAAATTATCGTAAATAAATATTCAACGCTAATAGCATGTCATCTTTAAAGAGTACAACAGATTGAGATAGTCCCACACATCGTGTACAATTGGCAAAGTCAAATTTGCCGGTTATCCGTATACGAAGATGTTAAGACTTAAGAGGTCCTCAGGCAAGGTTTAACCATGTAGAATTGTGATTTGTCCCTTAACCACATTGTACATAACCGCACCTATATTTTTACATTTAGTGTATTGTGTTGTTGTTCGTATTATTAAAATTGTGATTGAAAAGCTGAGAGAAGACACTGACGCTCAAATCACAATTTCGAACTAACACGGGTGGTCAGAGGCATCAAAATTCTTAATATGACAATCAAGTATTTTTGTGTTTCTATAATAATCGTTACTAGGCCACAGTCAATAATCAATTCAACTCCATAGCTTTGCAGGAACTTGCATATTTTCATTAAATAAGTAGTAGAATCATGAATACGCACGTTGTCAAGTCGTAAACTACTTTCTTTATCTCTGTCATAAATAACAATCGTTTCGTGTTTTGATGCTACAAGCAAGGTTTCTACATGTAACATCATCTGGCATGATTCATGATTCAATATGCGGCGCGATTGTAAAACTTATGCATGTCACGGTTGAACCAATTGACGTCTGAGCAGCGGCCGGTCGTATCGACTTACTGACTTGTCAAATCACCTTAAATTGAGCAATGAACGATCATGAGACGACTATCGAGCGATCGTCGTCCATAAGCTGCAGATTATTTTGTACATTATATGGGGTTCTCACGACAATTTCATATTTAAGGAGCTAATAACAGCATGTGAGCAAGCACCTTATGATTTTCCTCCGAACCTTGTGCTTTGGTTGTTGGTCGAAGCACCCTGCGATAAAGTGGGCTGTATTATTTTTTGAGACTTAACAGGATTTGGAATTGAAAGGAGTTAACTGACGCTTTGCAGATTTATAACATTTGTAAGATGTACGTAAATGACTTAGTCACTTTAGTCCTTTAGTTTAGTTACTTTAGTCAAAAAAATGTGGACAAATATTCATCGTATGTCCAGCACATACCGCTATACATATATAGAACATAGCTCATTAGACTATTAAGTCTCGTAAACAATTTACAACGTTTCTTATTTTAGGGTAGACCCCCTGCTTCCTTAATTTATGAAAATTCATGAACATTAAATACGTTATGAAGAAGATATTACGTAACTTGGCGTGTAAGAAGCTACTATAGCACAACTTAAGCTTATACATACACCTTTACTTGAATCATGTACGGCCAAATGTTCGTCTGAACTTAGAAGAGATCCAATATAATGGACCCTCAATTTTTATTCGCGGTTCATAGCCTGTTCTAGACGTCGTCGACCCCAAGGTGTATATAGATCACTGCTCTAGACGATGTCATGAAGGCGGTCGGATATACCTAGAGATCGACCGTTGACAGTCTGAGCATAACAATAGACACGTCGAGACTGTGGTGTTACTTTGATTGGCGCAACAAAGGACTTGTTGGGTGATTGTTGTCCAATAAAGTTCTCGGTACGTCCACAACTTGCGCTTGCATCACTTTAAGGAGAGCTTCCTGAATCCAACAAGTATTTTTTATTCTAGAAATATTTAATTCACGGATGTTACTAACAGGAAATCTCAACATCCCAAAATCATGTATTACTGAGTTCGCTTAGACCCGAAAAAAATCACAAATTGAGAAGGTTTAAAGCTAATAAAACATAGTGGGTCAAGAGCAACCTGACAATTTTCCCACACCATTGAGAACGCGTTAGGTACTCTATGACATGATATTTGTATTATTTTAGTGAAACAATTTATTTCGAAATGATTGTATGTTCAGCCGTGATCAAGATCTGTAACTGGAGGAAAATATTCACGTATAAAATACCTGTTGAGAAAACTCGTATCAATGTAAAATATCCAATCCACGATGAATAAAATTTAAAATCTCAAATTATTGTTTACATAAATATAAAAATGTATAGAGCGCACTATTAAAATTAAACTATGTGCGAGATTAAGTTTTAAAGAAGTAGGTTGTCAATATTTCTTAGATGCGAGATTTTATGAAGCTAAAAAAGGGAGTTAAGAATAAATATCCATGAAATTAAATACCCCCATACAAAAATTTCTGTCGATCAAAACTTTTTTAATTATCACAGCGGGGGACCTAACAGACCTTCACTTGACCTACACCTTGGGTCAAGTTTGTTTCAAAGTTTACATCATGAGTATCACGACCTTTAAAATAACCTTACGGCGCCAGCCCCCATACAGTTTATACGGAAAACAAGGAAATCAAATAAATCTAAGTTTAAATTATTAATTACTATCAGACCCGATCAACTTCATTTCGTCTAATAGTCAATGAATGATTAACATAACTTCTTTATTTGTTAACCGATTTGAAAAATGACTAAATGTTAAGTAAAACCCATCACAACATAATACTGAAAACTGCACTCAAATTGGATAAGCCCTATTTGAGATTAGCGTGCACAAACATGCAGGCAAAATGAAAAAAAAAGAATGTTTTGGGTTCTCTTGCGTATATAAAGGGCCCCCATTATGAATTTTTAAATATGATTGCCATGTACAGACGACGATCGGTTAGTTTTATTATATGTATAAATTAGCCTAACATTAAATATGTTTTGGTTAGTCGAAAGAAGAAGTATTAGTACCTAGTAGTAGAACAAGTATTAAAAGTAGTCGAAAGAAAAAAAAAATCACTATAATTATCATTAATATCAAGTAGCTCCTAGACAGTTTAATATTTAACCGATTTAAACTTGACTAATTATTGTTTACTTAACACGGAAACGGTGCAGATAAGGCGAGGCATATTTAGGATATGGGAACGAGTAAATAGGTTTTATAAAACTTGTAAAGTTAACATAATAACATACTTTCTTATTATAGTATCTAATCTAATTAGTACGCCAGTAATAAATGATAAGTTTACAAACGTTGCTTTTAAATTATCAGTCCGTATTACCATATATAAGAATAAACACTTATGCCTTTTACTTTAAGCCCAAATTACCTTGTTAGCATCTTTTTTTGTAGATGGAGGCAAAATTACCTAAGCTTTCGGCCCTTTTTACTTTCTTCACTTTTTTTAATAAAAAAACTCTTTAACACGTGTCTTTGAACTGAGATAAAACTAATATGAGTAAATAACTTTCACGAAACTGACATCGGCAACTTGGTTTCCAGTGTCATTAATTTGTTCGTTTACATTATAATGTCCTTATATGCTTTTCAACACTCCGTCACGAAATCACAAAGACATTATAAACTTAATTTGTGCTTCACAAAGATCGCTCTAACTAAGCAATCTGAAAACATAATCTTACCGAATATCTGAATTTACAAAAAAAAATAAGTAACCAAGTCGCCAGCGACAAACTACTCGATCGACAGTCCTTAATTATTCGCGACATATTATCATCGGAATCTGAAACATGGCCGACAACTAACAATGAAACAAAGCTAGCCGTATAATGTGTTTATTAGTTTGCCAAGTCAGTAAACTCATAAACGACACGCACTCCACATTGTCCTGTGGAGGAAAACGGCGGATGACGGTGTAACCGGGGGTGTAGTGACCGCCGCGGCATGTTTACTATGTTGTCTTGTGAATATACTAATAATAACATTATTGAAATATTTAACACATAAGACAACTTTTAAACATTTAAATAATGACCCACAAATTAAACTAAGGTGAATACTACGTATGGAATCGGGATATAGCTACGAATAAGCGACTCGATGCGACTGTACATTCATAGCGCAACGATATGCACACAACCTCTCAGCGATAGATTCACTTACACAGGCTTCCCATGTCGGGATTTAGAAATTAATTCGCGCCGGTTTATTACGATGCGAAATGCTTCAACCTATGAATGGCCCACTACCGAGCACAGGTTAGTAGTGGATCATTGAGGAGGTCTAATGCACACTCCACTACGTAGCTCCAGTGCGGATTGCTGAAGGGGATAGTGTCCAACCCAAGTGTTGGAAGTTTTTAAGCCCGAAGCATTACGATCGACGCGTGCCAACGGTTTATAAATACTTCAATGCAAACTTCTATTGATCCCGCGAAATAATATCAAATAGCAAACAAAAATGTGACTAATACTACCATACGTCTAAAATGAAATATTCCCAACAATTGTACTGTGGGCTCGTTCCAACTCTAACAAAAACAAGGTGTTGAATCACGCTTTTACGCCGTATTCTTCGACCTATCGTCAATTGTTCCTGGTTTATATACCATGTTGTCTATACGTAGCATATTCTTGAACAATGTTCTGGATCTTTGGAGATAACCCACTCTGCTTTCGTGCTTCGAAATTAATGAAACGTCATGCTAAGATCTCAGAATCCTTAATATTTCAAAGCCCGTTCATAACTCTTGTTTAAAATATCAAAATTCACTTTCTAGAAGAGAATTATATTACACAATTGTATATATACTTCGCACTATTATTACTAAACCGAGCTTCATCTAACACCAAGATCTTCTTAGAAATATTTCTAAAATTTAAGTTCTTATAAGTTGCTGAGGTCGGTAATTTTTACTTTTGCATATTTATAAACACGTTTTCCATTAATAAGAATTCCAAACTTCTCGGGAATAATATTTGTTTGTTTTCATATTTTTTAAGGTATACACAATCCGTATCTTTTGATTCCAATGTTGATATTTCAGTGATCCATCGTTAAAGTTGAGGATTTTTGTATTTATACGTTTTCTGTAAACATACGGCTTCTGTTAGCGCCTATTGGTAAATCTTTTCAAATAACATTTCACATCATACACAGAGAATCGTTGTATGGGTCTATGGGAGTGTAGTGTTATTTATTATTTAGAATACATTTTATAAGGTCCAGATTTAGTTGGGAAATTTCTAAAAGTGGTAACATTTCGATTTTTTTTTGTATAGTTCATCTCATCTCGTATGTCATTTTGTCATCACAATGTCTCGTCTTATAATTTTTTTGTTGATTATGATTTTACTCCTTTTAATGACTCTTTTCAGTGATAGTGAGATATTCGACATCTTATTTCATAATTAAATAATTATGTTGTAAGATTGAATTTTAAAGCAAATATAATTAATTCAATTGTAGTGCTAATTTACCAAGCACCAAATTATTAAAATTAGAAAGCTGTTTAACACGAAATCCGGAGAACTATTGTAAAATTAATAATATTTGAAGTTGTACAAATGTATTAAATTATATCTCCATATGACACAATAAGATTCACAACGATACTAATACCCGTAGTAACCTTCTTTTGTACTAAAAAAAGTGTTTAAAATTGCAAATGCATGTTTTCCTCACACTTGAATTTGGATCGCTGGGAAAATACTTGTTTATTAATACTAGTTGAAGCCGGCGCGCGTTGCTTTGCATATTAAAAAAATAAAGAAAAGTCAGTATATACATACATACATCAACCATGTGTCTATTCGATCAGCAAAAATCAACATTTTCAACTGTAACTGATCAACCATGAGTCCGATCAATATACCTAATTTTGGTACCAAAATTCGTCAGAGAATTCTGAACAAAGTTGCTAAAGATATCAGTCCCCTGTCTCTTACCATTTCAGAGTCCATAAAGGACATACAGACATGCATTCATTATTATATCTTAGGATATATATTTTTTCCTTTACGAGAGATTATTTAACTACGTCTTATCACACGACATTCACATTATAAGTACATATGCGTTTGTGGAAGTGTAGGTTGATATAAAATGTGTAGGTACAAATGGTACAATCGTTATCGTCCCGGCCGCTCCGAACAGCTGAGCTGACAGCTGACATACCCATCGGCGACATTCCTCCTATTTGTACCTATCCATCCAATTAGGTTAACGACTTTCTTGTTTTATTTATTACAGAATTTCAAGTATCGGTTAGTTTTTTTGAATTCGTTCATATGTAGTGAATAAATATAACCAGAAGGCCCGTTTGATTATTAGATAAAAAAAGGAAATAACCCTTATGGACTTCAGTTCTATTGTTATGGAATGTCGTGAGTGGTTTCACGAACGGGGTTACGCTGTTAATTTCAGATAATTGTCGTATACAGAAAACATAAAAATTTACTTGGTGAAGTGGAAAATTATGCAACTTTAATATTTACTTCTTTAACAAATCATACCCAATAATTTGCGCATTAGCGGAATTTGTATGCACTAGAAACTATCAACGTCAATATGTAATGTAGCTTTATATTCATTTGAAGTTTGCGAAAGGCATCTATTATAATACATACTTATTTATAATTCGACTCTGAAAAAGAAATAGTACAATGATATTTTTTATCCATATCTTTATATATTTTAAAGGATATACATAAATAAATTTCACTATATTAATACACTGATGAAAATATACTTAATGTTATTAATTACGCCAGTTTAAAATTTTTACTTATTTTTTATAAAATAAGAATAATAGACAAACTAGCACAAAGACACCGTCATGTAGGCAACATAATAGATTCAGGATGGTTGTAATCTTAGCTAAGATCTTTTGTTTTCATTTTTCAGCGATTCTCTTGAGATTTTATTAAAATGTCTTGTATTGTACTGTAAAATATATAAACAACAAACATATCCAATAACAATAAGATATATTTTACATGTTTTGATAATTGACACGAGTGTGGTACGCAGAGCATTCATGATAATATACGTAGGTATTACTCTCGAAAGCGTATTTTCTTTTCTGTTTGGTAAATATATTAATTGTAGTTAAGTACCTCACTTATAAAAATATACAAGTATAATTCCAAAATAAGTGAATAGGTTAAGTTATTTGGGTAACACAATATACTTCGTACCTACGTTGACAATTAATTCGTCGCGTTACGATTGGGATTTCAATGAAAGAATGAAATTTATTACGGATATTATCTTTACATAATGTTAACAGATACCACACGAACTTCTATTCCAATAAATGTGGTACAATAGGATGGGAACGTGGGTAGAACAGGTGTAGCGACCACACAAAGAATAACATTCCACCTGTTTTATTCACCGCGTTGGCACAAAACCTTTGACAAATTAGTCCCACGAGTTATTGAAAATTGAATAAGGTTTCGCAACGAATAACCGATGATTGCGCGTGACGAACGGTCTCGATGCAGCACAAACAGTGAAAGTGTCAGCAATTGACTTATAGATATGGGATTTGTAGTGATTACGAATCCGCTTATAGCTGATCTTGCTTTATGATAAACGTAGGCCATAGCAACTCAATGTTCCTCGGCGATAACTAGAAAATCGCAAAGAGATAACACACCATAAATATGTAACGGTGCATTTTCATCAGACTGTTTTTGTAGATAATGGGACAGAGTTAAACTCGGCAGTGCTTACCTTGTAATACACATCCATGAGGACGTTATCCGGCAGATATCGCAAATCATTTCGCTCGCATTTACATTTCTGCAGATATATCACTAAATTTGTCAAACACTGTTCATAAAGAGTATCGGGTATTTTGTT
>DWJN01001463.1:0-17901 GCA_018248895.1 Carystus phorcus
ATGCTTTCTGCAACCCAATTGACGTTTGACAATAGATTTGACAATGAATTTCTTAATTTTTTCGTTGATCAGCCTTCCAGAAACCGGCCGTTAGTGTTCAGTATTTTTTGTTACAATTTTGCTTTTAGTAATACTTACTACTATTATCGACTTCTGGTTCTGGATTCATTCAATTAGTGAGTCTTTCCATAATACGCGGGATACAGGTAATTTTAGTAAGACACTCCAAATGCAATATTAAAAATTGGTAAATCCCAAATAGCAGATGTTACTATGTGATAATATACTGTAAAGCAACTCCCTTCATTGTTGAAGTTTTTGACAGAGCGCATCTGTAGTTACGTTGTACCAGAATTGGAAATTACGAGTAATACCCAACTGAACTGTTCTCACGTGTTCTCGCTAGAATATTTTATACCGTTTCCATACTGCAGTAATGATTTGCTCGTCAAACATTGCCCTCACTTATATTTATGTGTATTTGCTTTGTAAAGAAAAATTGATAACTTTTTTTACTTGGAACTTGTGCGAGTGACTATATGGGCTTCAAAATTAGTCTAATAACTTGGTAGACTTGATCATGTAGGTATTCTCTGAAATATATTAATCAATTTTTGACGTGTTGAGCTTAAAGGGCTTCATCCGTCTTTGACTTTAAGCCAATCAGTTGATCAACGCAACGTTCATCATTCAGTTGTATTTCGAACATATTTGTTTGCGGTGATAGGGTCATCAACTAGCAAGCCATCATTCTCGATTAAAACCATTTTTTTGTGATATTAATATTTTACCTATTTCAGTTGTCGAGTTTGAAAAGTAGATAAAAATGATTCACATGTTTTAAGGTAGCCACGGGTAGGTGATACCTATGGTGTTATGGCTGACCATGGATAGTGGTGAACAATTAATATCAGATGGGCCAACTACTCTACAGAACGAAACATTACTTCATAAGTGTTAAAGAATACAAGAGAAGTGAATACGTACATTTTCCATATATACGAGTACGATGGTTTGATTCACGTAAATGTTTTAGCACCTGCAAATGAATATTTAAATTTATACCTTGCAATAATTATATGTATTAACATTTCCTCACTGGAAACTCGTCTTTGAGGTATTATATTCTGAGACCGAACTGATTAGGCTACCGACATACGTTACCGCACGTTCATTAGTTGCATTCTGTTTATGCTGTGGATACTAAGTAGTTTAACTTATCACGTGTTGCTATCATGCAACGGAAATATGGACATTGTAATTTGGTCGTATTGGGGAGGTCTAGGACTCAGATCCTAGACCCAAGACTGCAGTCCAGGTTGTAGTATAACAGAAGCCGACCTTGTTTGTGGTAGGATATCGCGTAACGATTATATTATGAACCCGGCCATCTTGGTTTGGCCAAACACTATGAATGATTGAGAAAAATAAACATAGCTTCTTTGTTTGTTAACCGATTTAAATGATAAAAAAACGAATGTTAAGTGAAGCCCATCAAAATATAATTTGGAAAACTGCATTCAAATCGGATAAGCCATTTCTGAGAGTCTGCACAACAACATTGACCTACAGACATACAGACAAAATGAAAAAAACATTGTTTTATGTTATCTTTGACGACCCGAGTGGCGTAATGGTTACCACGCCAGACCGTCGTTCGATGAGTCCTGGGTTCGGTTTAAAGCGAGGCGGAAATTTGAATGATGAATTTAAATTTCTGTTCTCGGTCTGGGTGTGTGTGTAAATGTCTTTCTGTGTTGTTCATGGCACCCACGACGCAGGGTATCCTAGTGTGGAGATATGAGTGTGTGGCGTTATTTATTTATTTATCTTGCGTATAAAAAGGCCTCCCATTATGAATTTTTAATTATATTTGTCATGTACAGACAGCGATCAATCACAATTTTATTATATGTATAGATATAGATGTTATTATTAATTAATTAATATCTATTACTGGTATTATTAATCCGCATTGGAGCAGCGTGGTGGAGTATGCTCCAGATCTACTCAGTGTTGAGGAGAGACCCGTGCTCAGTAGTGGGTCATTAAAGGGCTGAATTTACTATCTTTCTTTAAAGTCTGTTTGGTTAGCTACCATCCTTTTGCTTAGGGTAATCTGGCTGTGACTAGTGACTCGTCGTGTTCCGGATCTGGGAGCTTGAATGCCATTACTTTGTATCTTTTGTCTTCTTTCTTGGCCAGCAAAGCCTCAGTGATGCCTTTGATACCACTTTTTATGTGACTTATCCTTTAGTTGCATAAGTAAGATAAGCTAGTATATGTTATACGAAAAGATATAAAATAAGATGTCAAAGTAAATTTTACTTAATTTTTAATATTTACGTTTATCAGTAATGAACATAAGAGGATATCCGGAAAGGATCCATTACGGTGTGCATAAATTAAGAATTAAATGATGTATCTTGTGTCCATTGATTCGTGTTGTGAAGGAAAAACTAATGATACATCTTCTTTGTGTGTCCACTGAGATAAAGTGCGATGTTCATCGATCATTTACAGCAACTTTTAAATACAGTACCTGGTATTACAATATAATGGGGATAGTGTCACGATGCTAGTGTAATTTATTTGAAAACATGGGAATAGTTATTTTTGATAGCTTATTTATTTCAACTTAGTTAAGTTTTTAGAGTACCTCAATGCGTACATATATTTTGTGTAATTTATGTGTAAGGTTATTCTTAAAAAATGTTTGTCAAATCTAAGTGAATTTTATGGTTATTTTGCCTCTAAATTTTCCGATAACGTTAGTACTAGTGCACAAACAGATGACGGGCAGTGATAAATAATATTAAAAGTGTACAAAAATATAGTTACTGAAAAATGAATCCGTAAACGAAAATATGTGTCAAGATTCGACCCCGTAGATTATACAGATAACCCCAGTTTGGCGTGACATCACTAAATGTCTTATATTTCCAAATAGCAATGTTCCGAATCAAATGTTATTATTTTTTATATTGTTGTGCAACCACTTATTTAACGAGTCGGTTTTCCTAGTTTTATAATAGAGAAACATATTAATTTATTTAGTTGACCAAACTTCTCCAAACATTAATTACTAGCCTTGCGGCAGTTCTTCTATGTTAATTTATATCTGTTATCCTACGGGAATAGATCGCTTTCCCGAGAATAAAGGTATCCCTCATAAAAACCTGCGATGTAAACTACAATTATATTTAAATCTGATCTTAGTGCCGAGGGGTGTTTACACAATAATTCCAATATCGAACTCAAATCAAATCAAAAATATGTTTTGTCTTCTGACAAAGCTTACGGAGACTTAAAATAAAAAAATGCATTGTAATATAGAATAGAACTCATTATAGTCCTTTTATAAACTATTTAATCACTACCCACTTCACTTTGATTGTTGTTATTTATAGGTGACTAAGGTTTACATTGGTACTCAATTTTGCTAATTAATTACCTTACACCATCATCTGTTACAATCTTATGGAACTAATTCTTTGTAAGATAGTAAACAAATAATTTGCAATACAATAATATTTTGACTATAAATTGAGATTTTGGTTAAACTTTTTTCACGAATATACGAGTAAAACTTGCAACGGCCTGAAGCGATGATTTAAGTTAAATCCGTGCTTTCGCCTTGTCATTAATAAAATGATGAAAAGGCCTCAGTTTATAATAGTAGTGTTGATGTAGTATCTTTATTTACGCCTTAAGATAAATAACAATATCTGTTGAGTTTTGATAATATTATTAAATTAAACATCGGTATAAAAAACAAACAAAATTTGAACGAATCCGTTAAGCATTTTAATTTACGGTTTGTATTACCATATCTTTTGAACGTGAAGTATCGTGTCGCACATTGGCAATCTATGGGGGCTTCATATGAAATTTTGCAAGCATAAATTAATTTTCAATTTGCCTTTGACGTTTCGCTGAGCCGGCCGACGTGTCTCTCAGGCAAGGTATTAACCCGAACATGACGCCCTGCGCCTATTCGTTGCACCATATCATATCTCTCTATACAGCTTTGTCTTGTCATACGAGTTATCACATACATAATTTCAATATTACTATATAGCATGGATTAATTTTATTAATTACAAAATAGTATATGCCTGTATCGAATAATATTAAAACATCTATTAAAATTTAGTATAAATCGTAGTCATTGATAGAGTTGGTATAAATGACTTACATAACTCTTTGATTCGACAGATCTAATTCCAGACTAAGATAATTAAATATTAAGTAGTAAGTTTATTTAAAACAATAGACTGTTCAGTCATACGCTTAGCTATAATAGATGACTAGCCTGTAGCTTGTCGACCTAAAGCCAGCTAGGTCCTAAGTCCGGTGACCAACTGTAGTTATTTGTCAGTTGCTTAGGCGATAAAAGGAATCCGAGTGCGTTTTCCGACGAATATTGTAAATGTATAAAAAAAATGCTAAGAAAACGTTTTCATCATAACACGTTGGCAAAAATGAGAAAAAAATGGTCTATTCAGATAAAATTCATTATACATGGGTAAATTTTCAAGCTTACTTTATTTAAAAAAGTATTTAACGATAGAGACGTCATGCATTTAATTCCGAATTAAATGATCATAGGAAACGACATTTAATAAACGTTCACCAATATTAATGGTTGATTAATAGGAAATACCTATTGACTGTTTGTAATTAATTAGATCTAAATATAATTAACAGTGACTGAATTATGCACGCAGCTGTTAATGACTGTGCGTAATAAGACATTGTTTATTATCTAATCTAAAGGTACTGTAATATCCCTCTATCGTTGTTTTTTCGCCTCAAGTTTAAAGCCAAATTGTGGTAGAATAAAGAAAGGTGTAGTTTAATGCTGTATTTGGTACTTATTTAACACTATATCAATTTATTGCCGTTTTTTAAACTACATCGTTGGATTCTTTATAAACAACACGTTTAGCAGTAGACTACATTAGGAATGGTTATTAATTGGCAAATTTGTGTTATATGCCAATGTGAGTATAACAACATGTAATTTTCGTACTAATTCATGTTTGAGTAATGAAACTAATGTTTAACATGGTTGAACACTACGGGATCCGGCCAAGTTACTCGCTCCGCTGAGCTATCCTATCTGAACATGTTACTAACTTTCAATTAAGTCATTAGGTCAAACCTATGGATACCTTTGTATGTATCTTAGAGAATTTTAATAAATAATGCTTAAATCTATGTATGTATATGCATATCAAAACGATATAGGTATTACGTAAAATTGTTTATTTTAATTACCTTAATATGTGTTAAGAAATAAATCAATTATTGAGCTTTTTTTAATTTATTATTTTTTATATTTTGCCTTTATTTCTATTCTTACTTTCTATTTTTCTACCTTTATGAACTTGACCTGAAAAAATGTCTTACTAGCTGTCGTAGATATTTATAATATCATCAAGTCAGTATTAGTCTACTTTATAACAAACCGCAAGAACAATGCATGATGATACATATGTATATGTATATTTTTAGACATGCGTCGCACTTCCCTCAAAGGAGACATACTTTTACAATAAATAAAAGTATATACCAACATATATACCATTACCAACACAATAATGTTTCGGCTTGAATTGGATTTATTATTACTTTATTAGTAACGAGATTAGTAGAGATTAGGACGACAGGACGAGCAACAGAATAAATGAAATTCTTTCAAGTGAACAAACGGAGCAAATTGTAAAGAGCAAGTCTGTAATAGGATACTGAGTATCAGTATCACATCACTGTAAATTAACGTAAGACTTGACACCGATTCTTGAAAGGCTTATGAAAATCTTGTTGAACTAACAGACATGTTAACTTAGAAGCTCTGTCAAATCAATTCGAGTGTCTCAAATGTCGATTAAACAATAAGACAGAAAACAAAATCGCATTTGACATACGATTCACAGTAAAATTTGACAGCTCCGTTTAACTGATAATTATTCATATCAAAAGACAATTGATGTTTGACAATAGATTTCACAGTGTATTAGTTAATTTTTTGTTTATCAGTCTTTTAAGAAACCGGCGGTTAGTGTTCCGTTATAAAAGATCATATGAATAACTGTTACAAAATTAAAGTTTTCTTAAGAGCTTTGTCGGGGAGCTAATAATAATGAGAGTCATTCGCTTTCTTTTCGTTCCGCAATACTTTGAGGATGCCTTTAGTCTTACTAATGGACATCGGCGACAATGAGCACTTAACAATCAATCTCCTCCTTTTTTGACTAGTGACGGTACATAAGTTGAGGCGTAAGTTTTTATGTAATCCATATATTAATAGGATATAAACCTTTATAACCATTTTTAAGAATAGTACACAAAGGCAGGTGTATTAGATCTCGCATACTTTAAATTTACATGAATAACAATTGCAGGAAGCTAAGATAGTAATATTACAATCTTTACGTGAAGTCCAACCAACAAGCAGGCCAGCTTCTGTCATCTCTTACAGTTATAGGTTTTGGGGCTGGGATTAATTAAAAAATATATATAAAAAAAATTATTTGCACATTATAATATTTAATATTGTAAACGGTAAACATCACATGAAATGAAAATAGTAAATATCCACAATGTAATCACAAATACAACATCTCACATCAAAATCTCTATCAACACTATACTGTTTTCTCTGCGCTTCTCTCTATTTTCAAAACCCATTCTAAATTCAAAAACCCCTCTTTATTCTTTTCATAAAACCTACCAGTATCCACAGATCTGCGTTGCATCTCAACACTTACGATACACGAGTTTAACGTCGTCGTCGTACATCGTCGTCGCCGACATGGAGGCCTATATTCTAGGCCGCCCTAATACGGCCAGAATTGAGCACGTATAAAAAAAAAACAAAATTTTAACGAAAAATTCTATATTAAATAATGTTACTTATAACTTCATCAAACAAAGATAAATATTGAATGAGTGATTCGATAAAAACATCACAACCAACGAAATGCAAAACATGCAAAATCCATTCTGTCAATTTGAGTAAATTTGCAGTCGTATATTTTAACATAAAATTCATATTTTAGGAAAATTGTATTGAAAATTGTTGTACACATTTTTAGTTTTATAAAATAACAGATAACGAACTTCTATTAAGTGTTATATTTGCCCACGATTGCTGAAAATATTCTGCCCAAAAACCTACTATAACCTAACTCTAAACTAAACTTAATTCAAATATGCTCAGTAGGATAAATTATATTCAACCCGAATGAGTATGTACTTTCATATCGTGTTACTAGGAACTATTACTTACACTATATACTATATAATAATACCACATGTACGTGAAAATATCAAGTAGATAGTAAGCATCGTAGGTAATTATTTTTTACGCAAATATTTATTGTCGATTTTTGTATAATTAGTTATATAATTGAAATATCATTGCATTTAAAATGATAACTATAATTCCCGCAAAAACTAAGCTTATAACTTTACACCATTTTATATATGCTTTATCATCGACGAGGTCTTGATAGTTAAATACTTTGTATGCTCTGCAACGCTGTTCCAATGTGAATTGGTGAAGTGAGTGAGTTCTTCGCGATAATACATGTACTGACAAAATAATACTTATTATGCTTGAGTGTACTTATCAAAAACCCCGATTTTGCACTATGAGACATTACTAAAAACATAAAACATTTGAAAGTACTATTATGGTATAGGTTGCCGCAGTTTGCCGGTATACGGCTCAAATATCCGTCGCTGTGCGATGGTTCGTCGACACGAAAGAGGAAGGAGGTTTCAATGCACTTGATTTATGCGCTGTGTAATGGCCGCTGCGTTGCATTTGTGGCATGCAATCACTGCATCTAGCATAGGCTCGTTTCATATTTATTTTGCAAGGTAAATTCTAATAAATTTCATGTTTGCGTCACTACTGCGTCGGTTTTAATATAATAAATAAAAGAATAAGGGCTCATACGCCCACAGCCCCATTGTAAATTTGTACAGTATTATTGTAAATTTGTTTGCCAGAAGTGGTAAATATACGTGTCATTGTTCTATAACTAAGATCTTGAACAATATCTGCATTTAATAAATGGCATATAAATTTATGAACTAAGAATTACTGTGCTGGATGGCACGGACAACGTATATAACAACATAACACCCACCATGCGATTTATTTTTTACATAAATATTTGTCTTATTCAAGAATCGATACTTCGAAGAATAGGTTCGAACCTAGCTTCACTTTGGAGGACGAGCCATTATCAACTTTGCTATGAGGTCGTCCATAAAATATTATAAATTTGTAGTGTACTCATTTTTTAAATTAATTTTCTTTTCCTACTAGCCACCAATATGTTAGTATTTAGTTCAGTGTTACAATGATGCGAAGTAAAAGATGATACTTTTACTTTTGCGATTGCCACAACCGTCACGGTACTAAGCATCGCAACATTTGAAACACTATTGAGAATTGCACGTGAAATATCTTTATATCGTCAAAAACAAAAGTGCTTTGATAGAATACGCGTGTTCAGTCGTTGCTAATTACGATTGAACTCTACAGAGCGCTTCACACATCGCACTTGTCGATGCGAGTGCACGAGTGTAGGTCGCGAGGTTGCAATATTATGTACAAATCAGGAATCATGTGTCACTAGTGTGTATGGTTTTCGAAGCGCAAAGTGCTACGTTATTCAACTTAATGGCTATTAGTTTGGTTCGTTAGTGGAATATTGCTAACGAATGTGCAGCGGCCGCGCATTCCGGCGGCGGCGTGGTGAAACGCTCAATTAGCACACACACTGCTCGCTACTCAACTATTCTACCTCGATTTTCATATAAAACGTCAGTAATCACGTCACGCTATACGAGTAATATAGCGAAACAACATTCAATGGTATCGCAAAGGATGTTTGCTTTGAAAGTGTTTTCAGTAAATTCAACACCTAAGTGCTTTTAATTAGGCTTTATTTATGGAAGTCAGACGTGAATATGTCAAATGAGACTGCTATTAAAAATGATGAATTACACAGAACAGATTTTCAACACAAATATTCAACCAAAAACATTTTCTTCAAAAGAATAGGTTGTCTTATTAAAGCATATCTAGTAACGGAAGACGCTCAGAAGTCGGTTTGCCGTGATGGAGATGATTAATATGGCTCATTTGCGGCACGCGCCCTCTCCGTAGAACGGCTACGGGCTCCGCTACACGCTGCTACGAAACGCTACGTGCCCGACGTACATCGTTTACGCTTCCGCACGGAGAATTTATTAGATCCCACCCCATTTATACCTTTTATCTCCATTATGTATTTAATGTCGTGTCATTGGTTTAGCGGTATATTTGGCGAAAAATAGACCCAATTTTCCATTTGTTTGATTAGAATAGTTAATTATACGTAATTTCTTTACCGTGATATTGTTTCTAGTAGTCAAAGTGTTCTACTGAATGAGAGAAAAACACTTAATAAAATCTTCTATTGTTTGATTCCGTTAAAAACCATCTAAAAGCCCAATGTTATTGTTGTAATTGGTTTCTAATGCCACATAAACCCCCCAAACGTGTTGGAGGAGTGGACTGGGAGATAAAGTGCACGGACTTCGTACAGTTCCGTAGAGTGCTTCGTTTTCTTTTTAAAGTAAAAGGACGGACAATATTTATTTTATTGTTAACTCTATTGAAACTGTATAATTCGAGAGAACTTCCTGGTTGTACTTTATACAGCCAGACTGTAATAATACAAGTTCTCTGCATAGCAATTATAATACGAAAATAATACTTCAAGTATAACTCAAGTCGAACTTGTGGGACCAGACGACTAATGTAAATTTATACAAAACATATTTTGTAATGTATTGAAAACTTTTGTATACATAATTAAATGAAATATTTTATGTATAAAACATAGTTTTTAGGGACCTGACTAGAAATAGTCTTAAATATATGTATAACGATTCTAAAAATGTTTCAATATTTGTTCTATAAAGCCGAATGGACATTTTCTATACATTGAATATATTTTTAAAATTTCAACTAAGGGCCACTGAAGTGAGAAGGTTAAACACAAAAAGAGTTTTTTTATATATGCCTACATGTTAAACCTGTGAACGAGTAATTTAATAGTTATAGTAATGTACCTACTAAGCATATAATTATACTTATATATACATAGATATCGCATATTGAACCGTGTCTAGGTAAAAAAAATGTTATAATATGTGTTCTCACTAACTCGAATATTACGGAAATAGCGAGTAACGGTGCACATCAGTCAAATAGATTTTGTTACTATTATATACGCTTAATTTATAGGTAGCACATTACAGTATATTATATTGTATTTAGGAAATGTCTAGAGACTAGCACGTGTCTTACACTTTCAGAGTCTAAAAAAATCGACACCCCTAAAAGCCTCGGTTTTTAGTATGAATTTCATATAAATTTTGTTTTCGAACTGAAAATTGCGAAAGTTTCTAAAGAAGTACGTCACCACAAATGTAATAAATAGGGCATTACTATGTTTTCACTTTTAGAGTTTTAAAATTTCCGACAATAATAGAAAACGGAGCAATTAAACGATAATATATAATTTAATCGATTCACGTAACACCTAAAATGTTTCTTAGAGTATCTGTAAAGTTTATGTAATCGGAAAAATGGGTAAGGATCTTCTCAATCCCAATAAAATCTATGAAAGCTTTGCAAATATTTGCGTAACAGATACCTGTGACGTAGAGTGAGGTATGAATGCAAATGCGCCAAATAGAATCCTTACATGCAGCTACACCACGAGTGAAATTTTTCAGTGTGCAACGGTGCTGTCCCATGCGAATCCTTGTAAATTTATGACCCTCGCTCTCGCGATGCCCAGTTTCGAAATACTGGTAATGGTGCTTTCTTCGTACGTCGTATCAAATATCTATAGGTAGCTATAAAACTATTTAAAGAATGTGTTAATAACAGTAAAATGTGATTGTTTGTGATGACTGACGATAATTTAGAAAAAGAACACTGAAATAAGAATTATATCTTATGCAATTATATTCATGAATTATTTATTGCAATTGAAGTTGTACAGCGATTATGACTTAAGTATGAAATGGATAGTCCAACCCAAATCCACACCCAATGTGTACAATAAAAACGATTTTGGTTTTGATATGTTAAAACTCTATTGAGACGTACAAAATAAATCGTATCAAAATAATTAGGTGCTAAAGATTACCTCTCGCCCTATTTTGTATTTTTAGTACCACAATACACGTAAAACACAAGGCATAAAATTGGGATATAACAAAAAAGTAACCGGTATATAAATACCAAAGTGCAGTTTCCGAAGTAAAACATAGCATTTTACAGTCGTTAATACGCACGGGACTGCTAGTCGCGAGCGAGCGCCCGACGGCCGACCTGCAAAAGTAAATTTCAAATGTAAAAAATAAAGCTGCACGAACACAACTTTACTACTAGTCCGACTTAGACTTGCATAATATAGTAGGTCGCCTATTTTATGTCGTAACATATAATGATAAAAGCAGCGATAATGCCCTTCCCGTTTGGAGAAACTTGGTTTGAATTCTGAAAAACAAATAGATTTTTAATCCATCTGGTTAGCACGGTGTTAATAGCCAACAGGCTTGCTTCATGTTCAGAGAACCATGGGTCAACCTTAACCAAATAACACCATTGTTCATTTGTCTTCTATTTCTGCATATTATTTGTTGTAATAAAATTTACATACTTGTAATATTTAGCGTTAGTTTTGATAATGAAATAATGTGTATTGAATGTAGTAATAAAAAATGTTAAACCATTCTTATAATGTTAAATATCCTATGAATACATAGGGGAAATACAACAAATATAAGGCGTAGTTTGGACTATCGTAAATACATTTGAATAGTAATATCTTTGTAAGACGGATACAAGAGTCTTGTTTGCGACATAAAGCTGGATTCGGTGCGATCCGTAGGGCTAGAGGAAATAAAGTTATGATTTATGTAAGTGAAATGTGTTTCAAACAACGCTTTCGGTACAAGCACTCGCTGTCGTAGCGAAAAATTTCACTGTGTCAAGACTATCTTTTTACAATAATGTCGCGGGGCAGGTTTGTCTAAAACATCTGGCTTTTCTACTAAATTTTCACTGAATAGATAATTTAAATACAATGTCTACGTAACTATTTGAAATGATAATATCATATGTTAAACTAATAATGTACAGTTCAATTTTGTAAATACATAGTTATCTATTGTACATTTGAATGGTTAGTAAATTCACACAATTTTGCAGCTAATGATGCTTGAAAATATAATTAGGTACCATTTAACTCACTCATTGTGGTTTAGATTCAATGTAATTTGATGTTACCAGTAAGTAGATTCCATATTATACCAGAGCGGTTGACGTCAATTACTGAACATAAGCGGTTTGTAGATAGATGTACCGAACATATGAAATCCGATGCAGTATAAAGAAGGTAAACTAAAATATTATCGCCTATTAAGTAATCGAAAAAGTAAAATAAGGTATGATCTAAGTAGCTTAAACTACATGGATTTACATAGTAATTTGAGGTACCCCCTTCCATCTTTAAACCGCATCTGAAAATCAACTCGGAGGTACCATATTATTAAACTGTCTTCAGTCTTTAATTTGTGTACTTTGCCAATTATATTATTATTTATTATATTATTATTTATTTATTATATTATATGTCTAAAAGTCGCACAAAATTACATTGTTACTAAAATCTGTATGACTGTGTTAAAAATATCTGAAAGTTGTTAAATTTAGTTTCTTGAAATTTAGATTGGTTATTATTATTTCACAAATGAAACATTCACACATACATTCCTTCAGCAGAAAAACTTTTCAACGTTGATATTACTAACATGTACTGCAACGGTCCTCACTGTAACAATCACACATAATTTTATGTTATATACTGATATTCAATTAATGTTTGTTTCGACACGGAATTGAATTAGATTCCTTTCACCGTACCGATAGCGTCGTTGCCAGCTGACAATGTTAAAATATTTATTTAATACGATATTTGTTGCAGGATCCCGTACGCTGACAAAATCACTCCAGAACCAATTCTAAACAACAATGCGAGTCGCGATATAAAAGCGGACTCGATCAGAAACAGTTATAATAGCCAATTCAAAGTTGGTATTTACGGCTGGCGGAAGAAATGTCTCTACATTTTGGTGATGGCGCTCATGTTCATGATGGTTATCAATCTTGCACTCACACTTTGGGTTCTCAAAGTTTTGGATTTTAATTCGGTTAATATTTTCATTATATTGTAATATGAATGATGACGTGTATCTGTTTATTAATTGTTTAATCGCTAATTATGTAAGACGATAGTTATTATGCTTCGTTGTAACTAGATGACATTAAATCAAATCAAATTATCAAATTGCTCGATACATCGCTTTGAAAATTGATGTATAAAAACGACCTAATTAACCTAATGTAATGTTATGTAAAACCACGAAGATTTATATAGATTATTGCTCCTTATATATTCTTTTACCAAACTTAAAACAGTAGAAATAATGTACAGTAGAATTAATCAAAATTGGAAATATCATATAGGTTATGCTTCTAGAGCTACTAATTTTATTTTTTTGTTTGTAGGAAGGAATGGGTCAGTTACGCATTGTTCCAGGAGGGCTACAATTACTAGGCCAGGCTTTAATGTTGGATTCACTATTCGCCTCTAGCATCAAGTCACGTCGAGGACAACCAATATCCATCGAGTCTTCGAGAAATTTTACCGTTTTAACTCGAGATTATCATGGCTTACTACAGAGCAGATTATTTTTAGGTAAACTAAAAAGTATTTTATTCACTGAAATTGTAATTTGCTTTTATATGTATGACTGGAATAACTAAACAAGAACAACAGTGTAGCAGTGAATTTCCTAGCGCACTTGTAGGCGTTTGTTTTCCGAGATAATCTTAAAATCCGCTGAACAAATTTTGTTGCGATGTTCGCCGTTTGTTAGCCAACTTTCCTGAGAAAGATTTTCATGTATTTTCAAGTTAAAAATGAATGTAAATTATTTTGTCAGTGAAAGTTTCCATTCATTTAAAATTTTGTGTATTCATTTACACTAATCCTTTTATAACCATTTCTATGTATATAGTATTTTAATTATTTACTTACAATTGTAATGTAATTGTTTACGGATTATGCACTGGTGTTTGTGTATATGTATATACTACTGGGTGTTTGTGTTCCTCGAATAATAAATAACAGTGCATACTAATAATTCTACTAGGTCCTTTACCACGGCCAACACAGAAAGAGCAGGAGAGCAGTTCAGTACTGGTCGTTGGTGGTACTATTATCTTATTACAAATCTAACAAGTTGACCCGCAAGGATAAATCACCAAAAAAATATGTTTTAAATAATCGCTTTGTCATTTAAATACGCCTGATAAACATTCCAATTCCAAAGTCATACGCATCAGGTAAATGCGCATTATTAGGGATATCTCAAAAACTACTCGCCAGATGTCGCTCAAATTTCGAATAGAAAAAGAATCATCCAAAGCGATACACCCAGCAAAAAGTTATGAAGTAACCTACATAAAACAGAAAAATACAGACGAATTCACGAACCTCCTTCGTTTTTTGAAGTAGCTTAAGAATAATTAGTACATGCTCTAATACTTAAATTTTTACACAGGTCACGATCGTTTAGATCTACCCGCAGCACGATTATAAGTAAGAGGCGCGCGAGGAGTTCTAATATTGGGTGCATCTGAAGACGCTGTAACGATGGGTGCAGAGAATCTGGTGGTGGCCAGTCCCGCTGGCGCCACCTTCCACACAGCTGTGCAAACACCACTTGTGAGAGCACCGCCGTCGAAGCAACTTGTGTAAGTATTACTAATGGTGTAAGTATAAGGCACTTCTTTTAGTATTTTTTCTGATAATAATTATTGCGAATTAATGATTTTGTTAATGATACTGTTATTAATCAAATATTTATGGGTATACTAGCGGATTTAGCAGCCGCTAACAGCTTAATTATGCTATAAGTTAATTTGTTTTCTTATATTACATGTGTATACCGTGTTTGATTAAAAAAAATCTATCGGGTCAGATGATGAATTTAAATAATTCTTAAATCCACTTAAACTTAAACTCACATATAAAAATTTCATTGTAATCGATCCAACCGTTTAAGAGGAATTCAGTGGCATACACGTCGGCAGAAGAATGATTAACAATGCTAAAAGTATTTTACAATTGATATGTTCGTAAATAGCAATTAATAATAATCTAAAGAAATTAGAACGTATTGCTCAGAGGATTTTTAATAGAATTTGTAGTGCAAATAAACTACTTCAATACCAAAATTTCTACAGTAACAAAAATATACATTTAGAGATACGTAGGTGCCTTCGTTGTAAGAAAAACTATACCTAAACATAAATGTAGCTAGTAGGATGATTATAACAAGCAAAGGGCGTCATTACAGACAGGCAGTGAACACAACAGACGACTGCGGATAATAATGATACATGTCGGTATACCTGCGATATACATACACCTTGCGAGTCTTCACGTCAGAACATTGTAGAGTAGATATGCCTGCCGGAAATCTTTGAAGGCAAGGGAGATTTTTAAACAAAAATGGTGGCGTAAAATATGGCTAAAAATTTTACTTAGCGTAAACAAATTGATCAGTGCCAATTAAAAAAAAGTATTTCATTGTGATTGACACGTGAACCGTATATTTTTTTATATGTTGTTATGAACCTAGGACAGGCAGGTTAAATTAGTTGTATAAAGTGGTCACCTTTGCCTATGTGACCGTTACATAGCAATAGTACGCCTGTTTAAAATCACTCATGTTATTATGTAAACGTAAATTATAGTTAATCAAAAGATAGAAACAGTTACTTATTTCTTGTCTAACAAAATACCAAATAAATATATCACTAGATGACATTACCGTTGATTCTTTTAAAGCTAACTTAAGTCCAGGGCCAACGATGATTATTCGTCTGCTCATTTGTCTACTAATTTACATAAGAAATACGTTCTCCAAAATATGTCCTCTAGCAACGAATGAACGAAAGAATGAATGAAAAATTGTATTAATCTATATCGAAATTACAGTTAAAATTATTAAATTTGTCTCTTTATCATACAAAAAATAAGTTTTATTATATAAGCGCAATCTTGAAATTAAACTTTTAAGCAATAAAAAATGCTCCAGGTATATAAAAAGATTTATTAAAGTTTAATACAAATTTAAACTAATATGCTATCACATTGGTTAATTAAATTAGTTATATATGTATATCTATTGTTATGACATTAAAATTTATTTTATAGTAATCGTTACGTTACGTAATCATATCGCAAATCGTAAAAAATGTAGATGTGTAAAGAAGTGTCTACTTGGATATTTATTTTGACATTCCGTTGTCAGGCTCGAGTCTCCGACACGCTCATTAGAAATGCACGCCGCTCAGAGCATCGCACTAGAATCTCGCGCTGGCGACATCACCGCGAGCTGTCTCACCACCTTCCGACTGCGGTCGGTCGCGGGCGCGGTAAGTGACACGTAAGCAATGCCCCCTGACAACTTGTTCTCTTGCACATTCTTTCCAAATTCAATTTGACACACATGCACAGTTATGCACATAATTATGTGCGTGTCAATTACTTCTAACCAATATCCCAGGCGGTTAAAAAAGGAAATCGGCTATAGTCGACGAATTGCACTTACGCAACTTGGTCTTTAAGATTTTTATATTGAATACGCAACAACATATGCAAACACATTTGAAAAAGGAACAAAATATGATTAATTATTACGTAGTATGTTTATTTATATTGCTAAAACCAATTGTAATCCTTATTTTAAAGCAAATGATGCACTTCAATAAAATAAAAAAAACTAATTAAACTTTGAATTACTTCTGTTCACTATCTGTGTTTTTGATGTGGCTGATGTCACTCTCGCTATCTCCTGTACTTATCGTTAATCTATTAGTGTAATGGTCAAAATCCCAATGAAATTTTCAATATTCATTGTGACATTTATTTGTATGTTCACAAATTTCGTTCCACTCTTCAGCCCCAACCATGTTTACTTTTTAAGTCAATGTATTCGCTGTTGTTAAATTTATACGTTTCTAGCAGCTATCTAGCTTTTTAATCGAGCCCATATTATATGTATATTGTAATAGTATTGAAATCCGAGCGAAATGACAATAATCATTCAGTATTCCTACAACAGAGAACAGTATTCCTATATTTTGGAAATATTTTGTCCTTATAAAATTTTGTAAACGTCTATTTATGCCGAAATACAAACTGTAGTTTGAGGTATAGTTTTAAATTTGCGAATTTTTGATTAGGTGGCATTTCATGTTTACTCATCGTTTCTGATTTGACGGTATCTGAATCATTTATTATTTAGGATATATTTACAATAAGGCACGTTACCGATTACTACAAATTCATCATTGACCATATCTTATTCACATACTCAGTGACGCATAAAAATCAATACGAGCCTATTATCTTTTTCTAGCCGAGTAAGTTCTGTAACTTCCCACTATTTTCTATTCTAGTATTTTAACGTTTAAATAACGTTTAATTAACGTTTATACAGCAACAAATATATGTATAAAATTTTTAGTTAAACTTGCAATATGATTACTTACCACTTTCTCTTGTGTAATTGTTTAAAAAATTTGTTTAATGTTTCGTAACTTTCAATGTTTATTTGGTAGCAATAAACATAAAATATAAAACAATAATATTTTATTAGATTACTTACGACGTAGGAGTCTTTAAGAGGAGAGTGAATAGGCTTTTGCTAAGTTAATGCGTCCTCCATCTTAGACGT
>DWJN01001464.1:0-17897 GCA_018248895.1 Carystus phorcus
GAAACGTTGATTAGCGAATAATTTCTGAATAATCATGCTTTCTGCAACCCAATTGACATTTGACAATAGATTTGACAATGAATTTCTTAATTTTTTCGTTGATCAGCATTTCAGAAACCGGCCGTTAATGTAATGTTTTTAATTTATTAGAAAATTTTTGTTTATTTTATGTCCTATAAGTGTTTTGCACGAAATTACTACTATTATTATAAGTACTTTAGGTAGGGAATAAATGAAAGTAGTTTTGAAATGTGTGAAATATTTTATTTATTTTTCGTGCCAAATTGAGCTTGAGTCCTAAATTCAATTAATGTCGTTTTTAGAAAGAGACCACTATTTTTTACCTTCATAAAAAACCGTGATTAAACCTGGAGTTTAGTTGTTTATATGAACAATTGGGTATTTGGCAGTGTTAAAAATAAAGTGCTTTTATAGACATCTCCGCACATAATGAGTTATTAAAACGTTTTGCAGTTAAACATTTTAAAAATAACTTTTAGTTTACCCAAAAATCTATAATTAAAAATACACGTTCTTAGACGCCGGTCACGTGACAAAACTGTCGGGATTGCGTCCGGTCTACGATGACGTCACATACAAGTAAACATCAGTCCGCCAATGTGATATTTTCTATTTTACTTGCATGTGACGTCGTTTTGACGGGTTATTGAAATGATGAATTTATAATTTGAATTTTGAAGGCGAATAGATACCAGAATTATAAGTAATATTTTTATTGTAGATTCATTATCTTCTACTATATAATATTTAATAAGTTTTAAGAATTTGCCAAATACCCAATTCCGTACATTGCATGATAATATTGTATCAATAAATTGTTCTAGTCAATCATGTTTTTTTATTGTCTCCATGATTCTGTAGGTAGTGTAGATGTGAATTTATAACAAAATCCATTACAATTAACTCAAATGCCATACTGTTGATTTAAAGCTTATGTCAAAGGTATTCTTAAGTCAAAAGGTTAGTACAAAATCTACAAATTAGATTGATATTTCAATGACAGAATGCATAGGCATTAGTTTGATATAAATAATAATATTTAGCTGCTACCTGTAACTGTGAGTTGGAAAAAAAGTTCCTCGGAATTTTCTTGTCGCTTCTTCCAAGACTCATTGCAGGATTTGCTGAAGCGTTGCCGTTGTTGACTTTCGAAATGTTTGTGAATACCAACTCCGAATAAACTATTGAACCCTAATTCAAGTTCTTTTTAACTTAACAGTAAATTAGTAAATATATAATTGGAAACTAGAATATATGTAACAACGCCTTAGATACATCTCATTGAAAAAGGTATTAGATTGACGCGAGAATTTTATATATAAGGTAAAAAAATTAACACATTTTTGAACAATAATTTATTAACAAAATCTACAAATAAAATTGAACCTAGTTACGATATTCACCGATTAATATGTAATTACTTATAACACTAAATAAATAACTGTGCATATTTAATTAGTCTTAGCATATGTTAGATCAATAAAATAAAATGCAAAATGAACACTGCATTGACATACAAAATAATTCTTATTCCCTTTAATTTGAGTTTTAAACTAATTTTAATGTTGTTCTCTGGCCTTGCAGTTTAACAAAGAAGTTTAATTAGATTTTACTATAACTTATAATTCTATATTAAAGGTAGTCTTAGTTACTCCTTATTACATCAGCTATTTGCCAGTGAAAGTTCCGTCAAAATTGGTACAGCCAAAACAAACAAACAGACAGGCAAAAATTTAAGAAAATGTTATTTTCGTATGTATGTACATATGTATATGAATTTAGTAAAACGCGGTTATTTTAATATGACGAACAGACACTCCGATGTTATTTATATGTATAGACTAGTGTATTCTGTAGATATTACTGTCAAATAAACAATTTCTATTGATTCTGATTGTTAACCATTCTCGAATCCATTTAAACAATCCAATCACAAGTTCAATAACACACAGACAAACAGAAGAATTCTACATCAGGTTTTACAATTTCATGTTTTCGTTTATGGTTTTAAAAAAGCTCCTTGGGAGTTTCTTGCCGCTTCTTATAGCCGCTTCTTATTCTTCCACTCATCATAGGGCTTTGTTGAAGCGATGGCGTAGTTGACTTTCGAAAAGTGTTTGTAAAAACCTACTTCAAATAAATGATTTGATATGAAAAATTTCAAAGGGAATTTGAAGTATACTTCTATCTTTGGATTTTTTTTAATTTTTTCACTTTTCAAATTTCAAATTCTATCATAATTATTGACTCATTAAAAAAAGTAGGTTGCTGGTAGATGCTGGTTATCTAGTTTAAAACAGTCCATTTTTCAACACAAATAATTTAAATGTAATAAATTCTTATCATAATTAACTCCCTTTGTATCAAGAACAGCTACAAGTGTAGAAATAAGGTTACAACTTATGTATTTAGTGTAGATACAGTCCATAAATTATGTTAAATAGTTGGTAACTCCTTTTCTATTCTTTACACAATCAATGTAAGAAAATTTTTAGTTGATGAATACTTTAGTCGGTGCAAAGGCCATCAGATACACCCATTTCCTGTGTCCAGATTATAAAAACGGAGGGTTTTATTATCACTATGTTACTATTCAGATCTTTTAATATTACAAGCTGGCAAAACAAGCCATCATACTGACAAAATCCCACTTGGTCTACTGCGGTCTACTTTGGTCTACTGCGGTCTACTCTGGTCTACTCGGTCTTTTCGATTTTCTTCTTCGCCTTGGCCGCCGCCAGCTTTTCTTTGCACTCCTGGTAGATACCATCGAGATCGAAGGCAGCCTTCATGTTATCTTTTGAGAAAAGAAACCTGTAAAAAGTGCAGATTGCTTGTAGAGAACTACTATGTCTGATAACAACAGGGACCGACTCTTTAACGTGTCCTCCAGAGCACCAAAACACCCCTTTTGACTTCTTATAGGTAAGATAAAGACCTATTCTCAAACATTTTAGTCCTGATTAATTTAATACAATAGCTATTATGAAGTCGAAATACAAACAATGTAATATCTTACTTTTGTAATTTCCCAGTGTGGTCGGGTTGGGGTTTCCTCATCTTCTCCACACCCTCATTGAACAATAGAACTGTAGGCAACTGTCTGCTAGTGGGCCCATCCTGGATCCGGAACTTTGCTGCTGCGTCTGAATACCTAAAAAAGACATGGTTAATATTTAAGAGCTTTACACTTGATGTGGAAACAGTTTATGAATTATCTCAATATTTTATCTCTATTTTGCTTATTATACAATTATTACAAAGAGCTGATATACAGCCACAATATAGCAATATATATGTATGTATGTGGTGAAAGGTATTCCATGTGGTTTATGAGATCTAAAACCCGATTCTAGAACACACAATTAATAGATTTAGTAATTACATTTCATGATAGGCTGTATCACAACATAATTAATCAATTTGGAACAGTTAAAAAACAAATAGGTAATGTTCTACACGCAATATATGAGTGTAGTGTAGTATGTTCTTACCGACCAACATCCAATTTCCCAAATCGCAAATTCTGAAGTTTATAACTGTGACTGAGCTCAGCAAACACAGGCGCAAAGTTGACACAAGCTGGATGCCAAGCAGCATACAAGCACACAACCCAGGTGGTGTGTTTATGGTGTTTCAACTCCTCGTCCAGAGATTGAGGGCCTCGGAAGTATGTTACATCCTCGGGACCCATGTAAGTGGGCTCCGGAAGAAGTAGGGCGCATAGGACCAGGATAGCGCCATATGGGAGTCCATACCTGAGAAGATTTACAAGATTTTACGAAATATATATGTAACTATTTCTACTATGCATCCAGAAAATAGAGTAGATTTGCTACTTAATAATCTTTTTGCAAATAAAAAAGGTTATAATACTAGACACAGAGTAATTAAAGAAATATATTATTACTAGAAATAAACCTAGAAAATAAAAAAAAAATACAATTTTATGAGAACGCATTAACTAAAAGGAGAATTTATAGATAGGCCAGTTACAGCCCCTTTAAAATAAATATTACTTATGTACAATAAAAATAACAAAAACTGAACTTTATCCAACTTTGACACTAGACTCAAGAAAGCAAACTGATTTTATACGGGTCGTAGAATTTAATCAAAATTACAAAGTTCTAGAGTAGCATAAGTTTTAGTAAAATGGTACAAAAACCTATACCAACCTTACATCAGCATACAACCACAGAATTAAATTCGCCACTTTAGTATACACAAAGGAAGAGGATAGATAATTAACCATGGTTACACTTCCTGCCTTTCTGGTCCTTAGCATCACGACAATGATTAAAAAGAATAAGATTTCCGTTTCCCGGCTGTCCAGCTCGCAATCAGACTCCGGAAATAAAAAATTACAAATAATTGCCGTACGCTTTGCTGTCACATAAGAAATACTAAGCAGAATGTTGACCCAGTAATAGGGTTTAAGTAATTGCTTAAGGTCAGCGTTGAAAGACATTGTTTTAATTAATTTTTCACATTTAAATATTGAACTAAAAATTCACGCCTTGATCAGCTTTAATTCGAAGAGCTAAATGTCTTATGATTGTGTCAAATGTCAATTATGTTGTGACATGTGACAACGTCACTTATCAAAGTTTTTTTACTGTTCGGTAAAAGAAATAGCAAACGGCCAAAACGGCAAATAGGTACTTTTTGCGTGGCACATAAACAATATGTATATTTCCCCCATAAACCATAATTTAATTTAACCCTAATCTGCTAGTTCTCTGCTGAGATTTTTTGATAAGACTTCTTTATTTGTTTACTGATGTAAATGAAAAAAAAAACTACTAAATGTTAAGTAAAGGCCATCCCAATATAATTTAAATCGGATAAACTGTATCTGAGAAAAAAAAGAAAGCAAGAGTAGTTTTGGGTTCCCTTGCGTATATATAGGCCCCCCATTATGAATTTTTTAATTTATTTGCTATGTACAGACAGCGATCAGTTAGTTATTTATATGTATAGGTGAACGCTCCATAAGCTTCATCAATTATTAGTTTATAAGATACTAGCTGTGCCCGTGGCTTCGCCCGCGTGAAAATCAATGTGTCACAAAGTTTTTCCCGCGTAAACCCGACCCCACAAGAATTAAGTTTCATCCCCTAATTCAGCTATTTAGGGTTTATTTTTTAAATAGAATAGCTTATGTGTGTCCCTGGGGTATGAACTATTATTATGCCAAAATTCATAACAATCAATTAAATGGTGTAGATTTTTCATACAAACTTTTATCCCTTATATCAAGCCTTTAGGGGTTGATTTAAAAAAAAAAGTAACCTATGTGTAACTCTGGGTCTTCAACTATTTTCATACCAAATTTCATCCAAATCGAACCGGTGGTTTAGCCGTGAAAACGTCACAGACAGACAGACAGACAGAATTTCGCATTTATAATATTAGTATGGATTCAATTTGACTCAGATGAGATACTTGGACCCCGATGGAAACAAGCAACCTTAATAAAGTCCCCCCCTTGCGTCTGTTTCTCTAAATGGATTTTCATACGCGTTTCATTAATGGAACATGGTGATTCAAGAGGAAAATTTGTACGTATAACTCAGTAATGTTTCGTGTAAATTTAATGAATATGACGATAATTGTTGAAGATGTCGGAAAACATTCAAATCGATTGGCATCTTTCACCGAAAACGCTACCTTAATCCTTTTTTATACAGAAACGTAATGTATGGTGCAAATATTTCCCTTTTATAAGTCTACAATGAAACCCGTCATGGCAATGTAATATCTTTTAAGGATAGCTCACTACAACTACCCATCTAAATGATAAAAAAAATTAAATATCAAATTAAATACTTTAGTTACCTTCAGTATTTCTAGTGCATTAGGTATAAGTAGCATCTAATGGCAAATAATTAACGCGTAATTTTAGAGTAAATCTCTCAAACAATATTTAATTCAATTAATGGTTTTATTTTATTAGCAAATCCGCGCTTTCATCAGTCTTTATTACAAAGTTTAACTAAGGATCATATTACTGCACAATTTAATACAATGTCAGCATTTTACTTGCCCAAAACACACATTTATTTATTATTATTTAAGTTATGCCGTCGTCGTACGTTACTTAGATATTGAGGTATTTTCCTTGTTAAAACATCCCTAAGGATTAATCTTGTACGTGTCTTTGAGTCGTGGATCCTTTATTGTTATTCCAAATAATTAAACGCATACCCATGTTTATTTATTATTAAATACTAAACATTGTTACATTTTTACTAAACAGAAGAAGACTACGAGCGCAATTTTATGTTAACATCATCGAATCAGTAAAATTAGTAAAGATACAATAAAAATAGTAAAGCAAAAAGTGGTTCTTTCTTTCCTCGATTTGTAGACCATGGATATAGAAATGTGATCATCCACTTAAATTTTGTCAAATAGAATAGGAACGATGTCCATCCACGACATAGTCTAACTTGTTACAACAGTCATCCTTAATATTTATGTATTTTCTTATCTAAATGTTCGTTCTCGTTCTCGTATTATTGGAATGAAACTAAAATTGCCACTAGGCTGAAAAAACTAGACGAACTCCCATTCTTTCTTAAGTCTTGATCGCCTTATTCAGGATAAGCTAAGTTTCAACCAACCTCAGTAACCTTAACTTTAATCCTCTCTAATCTAACTTTCGCCAACATCATGATAATACGACATAATTAATGTTATGAACCACATTCGTCAGCATGGAAACCACTCACTCACTCAAAACTCAATGTCAGTCGATCCGTCGCGTCGGTTTGTTAGTTTTTTTAACATGCGTGGTTACTAACTATCATAATTCGAGAATGGACTGTGGAAAGTCACTGATACCCCGTAGACCGCGAACAGCTGTTATAAATAATTTCAGCTGTACGAAATTATACACAGCAATTAACATAGAATACCTATTGTAATAATATAGCTATAGTATAAAGTAGCTACATGGAATGACTGCATTTTGACGGTTGAAAAGTTATTCACGCCATTCTAATGAAGCTTTATTGTTCATTAAGCTTAATTGTCATTTGTGAAAGCATAATGTTTTCAGCGTCGATGTTCCCCAGTGGTGATCCGTGTTGAATTTCCGCAAGCAACTCAGTTTTTCAAGTCATGTGTATATAATAATTTGCAGTCGCTAGCTTGGCCGATAGCAAACATGACAAGAATACTCATAAAATTGAGGGTTTTCCAAATTCCTAAAGGTGAAAACTATCAATATTTCAATTCATCAGAAGAAACTATGAGACTGAGGACAGATCTTTTTTATTGAAGGTTAGTACTACTGAGTTTATTTCCAGCTAGTGTTGTGTTTTTTTTTCACGCCCTTATTGTATAACATTTGCTGATGGTTGGTCCATGGGCAAGGACATTAAGTGCCCCAGTCTTATTATTTTTTTCGGTTTAATTCCTTCGTCCACTAAATAATGTATTTGCAATATATAAACCCTTATACTAGACTAAAGTAGCTATGGCAATCAAAAGTAACATGCTATTGTTGTGTCTGTAATACTTTATCTATTTATTTCTATTTCACTCTTCATTGACACCTACGACTAGCTATTACGATAGGCAGACTTAATGCTTAATGCCTACTTGTGTGAGATGCGAATTGCGAAGTTTAAAAACTTTTACACACCTCCTTATCTTGATCAGAAAACGTTCCTTTGATCCGTCTGATCAATGTCTGAGAAACAACAGGTGTACGTAGATATCAAAAGATTGAGACTAAAACGTTCCCTTCAATTCATTTGTACGATTGAATAGGAGCACAAAGTTTTTCGTTATGTCTTTTCATCCTTTTTTTTCTTCTTTTTATTTTTCTTAAGATCAATCATGTCTCTTATTAGATAAGAGGTAAAGCAACAAGGTATAGAATAAAAAAAATCATGGCGAGTCGTTAAATTACAGTGATATTTTTAATCATTTTATGAAATGCTCACATTTCATCAAGTAATAAGTGGAAACTGACAGTATCGTTGAATCACTAACATTTAGCGATTTCTTGAAAATGGAAAAACGCATTACATTAATCAATTTTATAATTATCATATAAATAAATAAATAAAAACATATCTTATTCTGGTGATTTCAATGTGTTTTTTTTTTCAAATTAGAGAGCGCAATGTTAGTATATTAAAGTGATTCAAAGGCATCCCAGCAGATGAGGGAGTCGCTGGGTATAACTGCATGTTCCTCAAGTATCAGCATTAAAGAATAGGTTGCGTCAAATCATTCCTCACAAAAATAGACGGTAGATATGTAGTAAAAATTCACGACCACATTCGTACTCGAAACACAAAGATAAATAACAATTTTTAAGCTTTATGTTGTATTTGATTGAGCAAATTAGATATTCTCACTAATCTGCAGTGCACTGTAATAAGGATTTCTACCGTTATATTACGATACTTGTTGTCTTTACCACAAGGATACGCAAACATTATTTTAATAGGTTAATTTTAATAAGATGGCTTTATTAGATAACATTGATCGTAAACTAATCTACTGAGGTTCACAACTCGATAGAGCAGTACACAATGCCAAATATATGTATATACATATATTATATATACCTACTTAATGTTATTTGAATATTGTGTAATTGAATGAAGCTATTTAAAAAGCTGTTGTTTAACTTGTACGGTAATTGGATCTACATAATATTCATATTTGTTCAGATGGAATTTTGCAACACAATTTTGAAGCAGATAGCTTCATTCATTTAAGCTAAAATTTTGTATACACATTTAGCTGATGACAATACAGGCTTGCTATGTGACATCACCCTAAATCCAATATGGCGGACTTCTAATGATGGCGGAGTAAGTTTTTTATGCTTTCGTATAATAATTTTACGAGACTTTAGTACCCGAAACAGTTTTCCTCCTTTCGATCAGGCATTTTAAGATTTTACCGCGTAGATTACACAAATAGGTACTCTGCTACCTTTTCTATTACATTGCCGACTTATCCTTATTATTTTTCTTCGTAAAATGATCAATTAGCAGAAAAAAGCATTATTTCATTCAATTTTTTAACATTGTTTCTTTACCATGTAGGAAAAAATTATAATTTTGGTAAAAATTTCCATTCTAAATATCTGACAGTTAAAAAAATCGAAACGTAAATAGAATCATAATATTTTAATACCTCCATGTTTTATTAAAATCTCTTGACATAAAAAGAGAAGTATTAAATAAAGTATTAGCTAGCAAGCTCCCAGTCGGATCACGACGAATCAAGCTAAAGGGTGGTAGCTAGCCAAATGGTTACCAATAATATTAATATTGGTAATCTTCGAAGCTGCGATGGTAGATCTAACAGGTCGACTTCTGTCACCTCTTACGATTTGTTTGGTAGCCATCGGATTAGGATCAGTAAATCTAGGCTACCCCAATACAATGAAAATAACCACAACAACCTAATCAATAATCAAATATTCCACAATGAATATGCATTTTATTAACTTCCAAGATCTTGGAAAGTAATGGCACTCACTGAAATTCCAGTAAGTATCCAATTACTCGTAGAACGGTAGAACTATTTCAATTATTTTTCATTCTACGTAAAAGCTTCTGTTTCTTTAGTGTCTTAATTATCTTCATATTTACTCGTAGACAAACAAATATTATAAACCGACGAACAAGCTTATATAAGTTTTTGAGTAACAAAAACTGAGATAATATCTGGATGTTAAACTAAAAAGGCAACTTTTGGTGTGTAATTATGTATGTTGACAGGGACGGTCTTGAGATAACGAAGGACTTAAAAATATATTTCTTTTTACCGCTATACATCAAAGGATTATTTTTTGTGTAGATGTATCCTAGGGCTACATCGTATAAATAACAATATAGTCCAAAAACCAATGAGTAATATTAATTTAACCTAAATAATTGCTGTATAAGTGTAGAGTCAAGTAATAATGTGTGCAATAACAATTTTCTTATTGTTTATATTTAAGGAAAGAAACTTATTGTTTTCTTTATGGATTATACACTATTACACTAGTTGTACACTTAAATTAACTGAACAAGTTTCGTCTTTTTCAATCTTCTGATCTCATTAATATGCTTAATGCTATTCATATATTTCCTAGAAACCAGCCTTGCTTTCACCCTCCAGCGAGTCGTCAAATGATTGGTCGTGTTTCTTTCAAGGTTCTTGTGAGTAATATTTACTTTCTTTCTTTCTTTTCTCCTCAAAAGTCAAATTGATAGGATTTCAAACAAAAATTGTTAGTGCCATTATTACAAAAAAGCGAAATATTTGTTTCTACGCCTTGACTGTTTTTAATATATTAACTTGTCTGTACACATAAAATCAATGGCTACAGATTGGCACGTTATTACGAGTGTTTAAGTGTAGCTTTATTGTTAGAAAGCACTTCCCAAGTATCCATAAAGTTCGAATAAAATTACGTAAAGTTGATAGCTTAAGTGGCTTCAGTCATATTAAGCCGTTTCGACAATGTCATTCCAGTAAACGGATAGCGAGACATTATTAAAGAAATTCATGATTGTTTAGTTTTGGATCAATAGTGCTCAAGTTTAATTTCCGACAAACAACATTCACTTACAAACAGTCCTTCCTATTTGTCCGTTTACTTACAGGAACCGCTATTTATAATATAGACAATGGATCTTATTAATGCTGTTGCTCGTAATGTACTCATGTAATTGATTGAAGCTCTTGTTGTATACAAATATTTACATAATTTGCTATCTCTCAGATCGCAGCTACGAAATGTCGTCTTAACCTTTAGTTTTTTGAGTCTATTTTATTCTATACAAAACAAAAAAGACAAGGTCGATGAATGAATTTATTTAACTGAAATGGATTAATTCGTTTCATATAAAGTTACAATGATTTCATGTTAAAAAAACTAAGTTTCTTGTTTCAAAATATAATGTACAACTTTCTAATTTTAATCTTTTTACTACCAGTTGCTAAAATCCTTTTAAATTATTATATAAAGTATTCAAATAATTTAGCACTGTATTTAAATAAATAAATATACATATTTTCCTGCTAAAATTACTGTTTGTCATTATTTTATGCATATCATTAATAACAGTAATTATATGCATATTCATAGCATGCCATTGGCTTATAAATTTGCATTCTGCCGTCAAGATAGGCTCTTTAAATTATTTGTTGGAAACAACTTTCTTTTACTTGCAAAAACTCATCCAAGTTGTCTGAGTTATTGGTTCCTTTAGTCTGTTAAGTATAGTCGACGTTGTAGAGTTGTTAAGTGAACTTGCATAGTTCTGATACTATGATTTCCGAAGTTACTCGTTGATTCCAACACAGTAAATATTCTTTTGTATTCGTTATTTTTTCAAATTGATATTTTTAAATTTTACACGCCATTTAGTTGTTTTTTTTAACTTTTATACACTTCAACTACTTAAGTGATAAGTGCTATCATTGTATAACAAATTATTTTAAACTTCAAGATACTTATCAACATATGTAGTTGAGCTTACTGAATTAACAGGTTTTTATAATTGTCTCTTCTAAAAAAATTTCAAAATTGCTTAGTTATGAAATGGAGTCATTAATAACACGATACCTCGAAATCCCATCAGACAATATTCATATTTTTCTTTCTAACTCCCAAATACACACAATGACATCCACGGGGAGTTATTGGTAAATTGTAATCGATATAATTTCTGTTACAACCTTTGTGAATTAATTTTTGATTCCGTTGTCTTTTGGAGAATAAAAAGCGTGTTTTAAGACAATAGACAGAATATATTGGACTAATTATCTTTCAACACTATCGAATAACAAATATTCTTATTACCAGAGTAAAATTATTTGTCATGTATCCTCATCTTCTCCCATAATAAATTATGGAAATGTGTGCTATAAGTAGACTTACGCTAACGAACCGAATTGTCATCTGTAATACGGTTTATAAATATCACATCTTGTTTGCAAATAATGTTATTTCCGTTACAAACTTTGACATGTCCCATTTGAAATCAAACACAAGAACTTCAACTCATGAGTTTAAAACCGGAAGACAACTCTGATTCCGTTAAATCAAGTTAATCAATTTTCGTTTCAGGTCTATAGTTCCGTGTTTGGGTAATAATTTTAGCACATTTAGCTTTTGGGTAACGCTAATTTGTAAAAAAAAACTTTATGCAAATACGCCGGGAACTAATATAAGAGTCTCCGATACAAAGCTTTTTCTCGAAAATTAGCAGAAGCTATATGTAAATGCGTTTGGAAATATTAATAAAATTACCTTTATACGTTTAACTAAGAGAGCGCATGTGATAATAAAATTGTTGTAAAAGATGTATTTTTAAAACCAAACAATATTCGTCAATTTTCTTACTTCTAACATCACAATGATTTTAATGAGGTCGGAGTTGATTATGTATGATCTTGACTATTTATTTTGATTTATTTTATAAGGATAATTTATATTAAATCACAGAAAAAGATTTCATGTATCAAATAATACAAAAAGCAACATACTTTTGAGTATATACAGAACTCAAATAATAGATAGATTGATCTAAGTTTGTTAGCAACTATATACATATAATATGTGGTACAGAACCAGAGGCCCAAAAAAGAGATATGCGACTGAGAGAGTCCTTACTCTCTCCTACCTTCTTCCCTCTTTTTTTTACTTGCCAATGTTATCTCTGCGATGGTCGATGGTGACCGTCTACCATCAAGTGGCTCATTTGCCCGTTTAGAGACTATAGGAATTGCTAATATCTTCATAGAATCTCCATACCTAAATGTACTTCTTAACCGCGGTTAAATATCTATTTCCCGGGTCTTCCTGGTCTATTTAGTCGATATTACGTGATTAACAATATCAAAACTATAACATAATACTTATTAATAATTATCCTCTAGCTAATAAAAGTTATTCTTCGTCGATAAAGAACTTTGCAATCGTGAAATTGTATTGTGGTTTAATGTCTATGAGCACGGTATTCTCCAAACTGCAGATGCCTATGCAAATTCATTAAACCGACAAAACAATGTTAGCCCGACATTGTGAGAACCGTTTTCATTTACTGTTATCGGAAAATAGCTTACTTGCATAAACTGGCTAACTGTAATCCTTTACAGCTTTCGATTTAATAGTCGCAAAATTAAATGGTATTTGAATCGTACTTCCTTTTACACCTATTTTTACGTTTTGCTCCAATTATAAATTTATGAAGCTCGTGTCTTTCCTCTTTGTTGAAGAAACTTTGAGTCTATTCTGTCTGTCTTTAATGGACACATAGGTGAATTATAAACGACCGCATGTCAATTGTCAGTTTTATCTTTCCTTGCCGTTCAAAGTATCTTAAAAGCTATTAGTTTTACTCTACTTCTATGACTTATGTATATTGTATATGTGCAGTCCAATTGACAGAGGTGACTAGTTACGAGTACCGCGACTTACCAGTTCGTTTGTATAATTATTGCAACTACGAAAAGTCAGAACAAACTTACGTTACCACAGAACTTACGTTTGTCATTGAATTCATCACTTACTGTTTACCTTAAATTACCAACCGCATCGGAAGAAACTTAATTCAATTCTTAACATGTTATAAACATTTACTATATAGTTTATGACTTAAATATTTTGGCTGAGTTTTCTGACTTAGGACGTTTTACAGCTCCGTATGTGCTATTACTAACGTAATACAATCTTAAAACAATATTCACATCAACAAACATTATATACAAGACGGCTTGATTTATTTTAAACATTTATTTTCAATGAATATTGTACATTGAAAGCTTGGCAAGTAAAACGTCAGTCACTAGATAAATGTTCCGCAGACAGAGATAGAAGTTACCCAAATTGAAATTCAAAAATATTTATTTAGTTCTGGTTCTGATGTGAATGTAAATTTACTATCTGTATTTACAGCCTCAAAACAAAAACAACATATCGGCGGAAGGCAATCTTATATTTTATTAATTAATAGTATTCATTACTTATTAATTAAACTATCCAAATTTTTATGTTTTAATTGTCACTATACACTGTACTGTAGATCAAAATATGTGTGGATCTAAAGACATAAACTGATAATCTAGTGAATCCATCTGCCTACGGCAATCGAAGAAATGTTAACTAATCCTCACAATTGGTATACTCTGCGTGATAAGTAATTTTCTCCCTGAAATCATTTTCGAATACTATTTGAGAAAACCCCTTTTGTTTTTTACCTCTTCTGTTTCATAAATAAACTCGATTGTCAAACTGAAGAGAAAAAGTTTACAGTTTAATGTTAAAAATGCAACAAAATGTACAAAATATGTATGACGATAACGATTTCTTTATATAGGTGAAGTTAAAGAAGAAAGGAAAAAATAACGAAATACGTTACAAACACAATTATATGTGACCAAAACCACTTTCAGTGTAGGCTTCTGTATACAATATTGTTAAGACGACGCGACCAAAAAACTCCACAAAAAACCAAATTCTTTTTAAAGAAAACGAAGGGACTGTTATTTTACTGACTTTATTATATTTATATAATTATAACGCGAGTAGATTACATTCCAGCGAAGGCATTGATAACCAAGAATATTCAGTACTCACACCTATAGGATTCTTCTAAGAAATCTGAACAGCTCGATTCAACTTTTAATATAGTAACGTCATATCTTGAAGAATAATTAAACTATAATTATGACAGTGACAAACGAAATGATGAAGGTTTTACCTATATTTGTAAATCTTTATACTAGTGTCACTAAAAATCTACTTTCCAATATTCAGTACAATTACCTTCGATGTCATTATTCTCATAGTAATCTTCAAACGCGTCACCTATTGAATTAATTCTTGACTCATTAGAAATAATGGAAAAGGTATTATGATTATAAATAAAAGTATTTCTAGAATTATTAAACTCAAATAATGAAATGTCTTATACCAAGAAAAGTACCTACTTAAATTATGATGTGAAGTTCATAGAATATTGCAACTTAAAATATTACAGCGCCGATTTAAGCATCAAATTAATGTCATGTTGCCCTTTAACATACCATGTGATTCTTGGAACTAGAGGTTTATTGACAGCACAATTTCAGTTATAGTAGTATTAGGATCGACTACAAAATAGTTGGTTTTGATAAACCGTGCGTAATTATTTGTGGTTATTATCAAAATCAGATTATCGAAAGCTACACCAAAAGCTAGGATTTCTTAACACGCAATCTAATATTTTATTATTCGCTTACATTACCACAATACCCGTTAAGACTTCATCGATCCTATGCGTGGTAAAAAATACCTGTAAGTAAATATGCGAGTAATACGCAAGGCTGTTTGAAACACATTGTTTATTGGCTGTTCTTCAACCTAACCAATTACAATAATTTATATCCAATTGTTAAAAGATTATATGTGAATTTTGAACCGATTGATTTGGTAAAAACCTATCTCGCCGTATTTAGTAAGTTTTTCGTAGTTCCTATAACATACCTATTTTAATAAAGGCCATTGCCTCTAAACAAATAGCGATAGGTGAATGTTCGAACCAAGGCATTAAGGCGAGTTCTTGTAAATACGGGTAATACGAGTACACCAAAAATGTAGCATGAGGTAAAAAATATGTATATAGGAAAGACTTCATTTTAATTTTTGAGGAAATGTAGGACGTATTCAATAATAGGTAAACTTTATGACGCATTTAAACAGTTTGTGATTAAGCGAAACGAAATTAAAATTGTAACACAATCTATCCCTTAACTTCGGAGCTCATAAAAAAGAGGATAGACAGACATTAAAAATAAGTTTAACAATATTTAATTATGTTTACGTATTCCACAAGTATCATGTTAAAATAAATAATTAATCTACATTTTGACGTTACTATGCATATATTATTACTAGATGAACCAGCAAACGTTGTTTTGCCATAAAAATGGTTATAATGTGTTAACCTTAAAAGCTAGACATATGCTATCGCGGACTTTTATTTAGAACTTTTAGTGGGGAACAATTTTGTAATACATCATTTTCGAGTAACTTTAACCGTTTACTCAGCGCACGCATGGAAAGCTCAAAATGTTGCCGTTTTCTCAATACTTTTCATTGCTGCTGCTCTCCTATTCATCTCAGCGTGATGTTCCATAGCCTATAGCCTTCCTCTATAAATAGACTATCTTACACTAAAATAATTTTTCAAATCGGTCCAGTAGTTCCTGAGATTAGCGCGTTCACACAATCAATCATACAAAGTCTTATAATATAATAATAATAATAAATCATTCAGTCTTCAGCTTTATATTATTAGATATAGAATAGATGGGTTATATTATTTACATACGTAAATATGCCTGGAATGACCCCAGGACATCATAAAACGAGTTTCATTGAAATTCTTATTATTATAATGGTAAAGTAAGTTTGTTTCTAACAATTTCACACCAAAACTACTCAACCGATTATCATGATACTTTGTACACATTTTCTTGGACGTATAAAAAGAACATAGGATACTTAGAAAAAATTATATTTGATATTTATTTAAGGCCAACGTGAGCGTAGCCGCGGATAAAAGCTAGTGGGCAATATTTTAAATACGTGTAGCGGAAACATTAATTTGACTGTTCTGTAAATTAGGCCGTTGTAGCTGAGGGTCATTGACCGAGACATCGTTTAGTCAACCAAATGTTTCGTATGACTCAGACTGACCTTACGTACATCTTATAGATAACAGACATCTATGTTTGTCTTCAACCCATTCAGGGCACGGGTCTCTCCTCACCTTCAAGGTCTAGGACATTCTCCAGGCTTTTGTTAGGCTTGTAAATTTAATCAGTTACCTAAAACTTTACCTATATTATTGAATTAAAATTTAAGAACATTTATCTATACAATTAATTTAAAAACCCCTTTGGGTCAAATTAAATAAAATTAATTAAATTACATTTAATTTAATTTGTGAATAGGCTTTTTCTAAGTTAATGCGTCCTCCATCTTAGACGTCCTCACCACTTACCACCACGTGGGGTTGACGTCAAGCATTAACTTAAACAAAAAAAAAATGAACGATTGTCGACATCGATATACATAGTATATTATGTCCTATTTACTGACTGTTAGGTCACCGCGTCGCGTTTTATCAACAGATGAAGGAGAATGTTATAGCACCACAGGGCGGTTGATTGTAAATACAAAATTGACTGGGTTCATTGGTAAACCAGAAATACCTTTGCTTCTTTAACTTCTATGTTTTTTAAAACTAGGCGATAAAGACGACATTTAATGCGTCGCAGTAAAGTTAACAGAATTTACTCAGTCAATTTCACAGACCAATGGATGTGTGAATATGTCCTATGTAATGCATAAATAGACCTAGCTCAGACAAGTTCAACTATATATGTATATCTATGTAAATAAATAAATTTGAAGTCTGTTTGTAATATTAAAATAAACGCCTTTTACTAAATGCGTATTTGTACATGGTACATATGCCAAAATAACATTTTTTACAACTTTTGTCTGTTCGTCTGTCTGTTTGTTCCATCTAATCTCTAGAACGGCTGGACAGATTGTGATGGGACTTTCACTGGTAGACAGCTGACTTTTATTTTGCTTATTTTGCTGCTTTTACTATGCGCACGACGACAATATAATATAATAAAAACAGACACATACAATACATACAATATAATATAATAAAAACAGACACCTTCATAAGACGACCCTCGTGGCGTAATGGTCACCACGCCGGACCACCGCTCGAAGGGTTTTGAGTTCGATTCCCAGCTGAGGCCGAAATTTGAACGATGAGTTTAAATTTCTGTTCTCGGTCTGGGTGTGTGTAATTGTCTTTCTGTGTTGTCCATGGCAC
>DWJN01001465.1:0-17897 GCA_018248895.1 Carystus phorcus
ATTGTTCATACACAATGGCCTAAACTCGGCACGGTTTAAGAGCGCCGGGTCGTAGATTGGGCAGTGGTCGAGTTCAACTTGACATCGTTTGACTCTCCACAAAGTAAACGCGCAGTAGACCTGTAAAATCAAAACAAAAGTTAGCTTCATTAGTTTTATTTTCGCGAAAATCTGAGAACAGCGGAGTACTGAATTGTTCAAAAGTTTTAACGAGTAAAGTACTATTTTCGCGTGTGTTTTACGTTATTATGGGACAAACTAGCTAACAAGCATTTCGTATTGCTTACTCTAGTTATGAATCCATAAATATAAAGTTTCATCAACGCGTCTATTAAGAATCGGGGTATTGGTTCTCTAAACTTATGCTTAGAGATTGCAACAGAAACGTAAAATAGGTCGTGATTGATTCTAGAAAAGAGGGTGATAGTTAACAGACTTGATAAAAAAATGTCTGCTTCGGTATATTTAGGTGACTTCAAGGCTCCGCTCACCATGGGAAGCGTGTCGGGTTCATTTACGGCATATTTCAGGGTAGAAATTGATGTCACGGATAAATGTTTGGTCTCTGCTTTATCACGAATTATTATTTTTTTATTTAAAAACAAATAGTAAATGTTTCCTCGTTCAGAATGAGTCGGCGCTTGATAATTCTACGGAATTTAAACAGATCTATGAATGACGTAATGATAGAAAAAAGTGAAACATTTCTTACCTTGATATAAGTAAAAGATATTTCTTAAAAAAGTAAGATTTTGCGCCTATATTACTATTAGTCTTGTATCACTTTGGGAACATCGAAAAAAATAATTCTCTCTTAATTTTTTTTATGTAATTAGCATCTAAATAGCATAATAGAGTATAAATTTAAGTTTTCTCGCTTAGGACCTTTTAACTAAATCATACTATTGAACAGTTGTTCAGTATACGAGACATTTATTTTTAATTATTAAGATCATTAGGAAATAGGATCAGAATCACAACACATTCGCATGTGCTTGGCAGAGAATAAAATATTTGAATATCTCTAGAATTCTAATCTTTATCTTCTATAGAACGTTTTAGTTTAAGTATTCTCAATACGACAACGCTCGTGGTCGAAGCCATTGCCTGATTAGTTCAGGTTCTATACGAGAAACGATTCGAATGTCCCGCAATATAATTACTCCGTACGCTGAACTCGTTCTTCTAGTAATACAATAAGAACTATATTTGCATACTTGCAGGATCACAATTTGATATCCCGAGACATGAAAGGTATTTGTAACATTCAGTGGAAATAGACGGTTCGTTAACGGCCCTTGACTTGGAATTTGCATTGAGTGTTCGTTTTCTTGATGTTAGCGTATGATGAAAAGAAATAAAGAAAGTGAAGGGTTGTTTGGTTTGGAGTACAAACGTTATTTACATAAAGAGCCTTGTTTATTGCGAATATTCCACAACCGATGTAAGTATCTACTTTTTCAACGCATTCTGTTTGAAACCGTCAAAATAATATAATAATAGATTATAAGTATTCTCTTAAGTTGTAAGTCATTGAAGTGTTACTTAAAAGAAAGCCGAGTTGGCTGTTACTTTCTTTAACTTTGCAACAATATCACAGTAAGTTATTTGTTTTAATTTTTAGACATAATTTTGAATTCGAACTCGATTTCACGAGTAAGAAGCATCGTTATGGTGTCTTTTGACATCCTTAATGACTAGGAGAAATCCTATTTGCAATGTGGGTTGAAGCCAATTAAAATATATTAAATTCGTGAATAGTAAAATGTAATAATAATAAATAGTAATAGTAAAATGTTTAATATCATCATCACAAAACACCAGTGATACCGATAGCACGCTAATTAGTGTGTTGAAATAAATTCGCCGGCGAATCGGCCATGATGGTTGTTTGTTTTTAATTACAACTTTGTCGGTATACATAAAATTGCCAAGACCTTCTGTCGCTCGCCGAAAACAAAATTTAATTAGGTTTTATTATTAACCACCAGTGTAAAATAAATCGACATAAAAACGAGTACTTTATTAATGCTTTAATGAAAAATTAAAACTGTATCTTAAAGGAGATCAAAATGAGTGACGTTCATATTTTTACGGTTATAAATAACTTTTATTTAAAAGCTTATAATTGCATTCCTTGACTTGTAAAGATACAAGATGGGTAGATCACATTTGGTGATGATACTACGATATTGTAATTTTTAAAAATATTAATAATTCATGTGGTTTTATTATTTATTTTCATCTTGAATTGTATTTATTATTTTTGTAATTTGAAAAATTATATTTAATCTTTATTTTATTTTAATTTCCAAAATCTGTTACTTGATAAATTGCATGTTGTCTACGCATGTAATTGTAATAGCATTAAAAAAATATTTTATTAGAATATGATATCTTATATTTCTGATTGTACTAATGCTTATTATGTTGGTGTATTTTAATAAATAAATAAATTCATAGTCATTCATAGTATAACGAGTTTACCTTTAATGTTCTTTCCGTTGATGAAACGGTTTTAAAGCAAATCCATCTTATTTCTAGCAAATACGTTTTAAACATTGACATGTCTAGACATATCCATTAGCCATCGGCAATAATATGGTTGTAGTACTATCTTGTACCAGGTATTACAAGGTCCAATAAGTTGAATTTTTATTGATCGCAAAGACGTCAACTTGTCTAATAGGCAGACGTACCGACCAGTAACTTGATCCATAACCTCGCTTCTTTTTACTGTATTAATTAAAACAAGGCAAAAAATCCATATGAACAAATAGAAGAATTTTAGATTTCGGTTAGAAGATTACTTACTTGGGATTGACGTCAAGCATTAACTTATTTATTAAAAAAAACATTTATATTTCACCGCTAGGTTACCTAAAGGTCGTTTAGCGTTAACATCGTTTATTATTAACGCAGTATTCAATTTATGGTCATATTTTTTTAATTAAAAGAGATAGGTCATGAATATTCCAAAACATTTTGCAATTAAAATGGTCCAGATTAATTAATTCTCACGAACCCCTGGTGGTTCGAGAATGTTCGTTTGAAACCTAATATATCAATTTGTACTGGAAAGGATGATATAAAATATGCCAGCATATAATGCTAAACAAATCCCAGGTCGGCGTAAATCATTGACAATTTACGCTTTAGCTATCGAAATTGTGTATTGCTGTTTTGTTTCATACTTAATTTCTCCATTATAAAAAGTAGGCATTTTTTATATTAAATAAATTAATGCGTCAAACCCTCTTATAGTTAGTGGCGATAAAGTCCAAGACGCTGGGTGAACTGAGTCAGCAAAAGATAATTAATTAATAAAATAATTAACTTTTATTTGACACATTTCCATTGTATTCTTCGCCTTTGAAGACATTGTCTGGAGGATAAGCTACAGATATAAAATACTCGCTAACCGTCCGAGTAACCTGATCCACAATCACGTCTAATTTCACTCAATCAACGGTCAGACGGCCCTTGTCTGTTATCTGATTATCATTCATTAGCAACCGGTTCTTTATCACTTTACGGCCTCTGTTATGACGTGTTAAGTACTCGTCGTACTAAGGAATATCTTTATTACGTGAAAATTATGGCGGTGATTGGAAAGATGATGAGCCGAGGCATAAAAACTGATTATAATATTATAACCCGTCACAAAGATGAGGATAATTATGATCATAATTATGAATTAATGATTTTGGATTTATATTGCGTAATAATAACTGTTTTAGGGATAGATTTACGGATGTTTTGACTAGACCATGCTTTAGTCTAGTGAGTAGGTGTCGTAGTCGATACTAGAGCAATGTTGTTTGAAGTTTATAAACACAAGGCCTACTGTTGGTGCATTTCTATAACGTTCTAGTTCTCGACAGTTGACTGTGGTGTTGTTAATGAGAAGTGTTCCAGATTTAATCGGTTGAATATTGTTTGCGGTGCAGTTTCGAAATAGGGCAATCCACCCGCAGAGACAATTGAAATAAAACGTCGGTGTAACCGGGAAGATCAGAGCGCCATACCATCCAATATTTGCACACACGAACATAATACTTAAGCCACAGGTGTAGAGATTGTTTTGGCAAACTCGTGCGATGCAGTTAAGCCGTTTCAATTTGCAGGTTAAGCGCGTACGCCGTACTGCAGAAGGGTTTTCTTTTTGTTCCCACTGCGAAGTGTTTTATTTTAAATCTGCGGCTCTAACGAACCGGGTTCTGGTTACATACGCCCGTGCGACGTGTGCAGCTGTCGCGAACTCAACAGCCAATGTAAAACAGTTGATTCTTTTGATTAAAGGCTAATTGTTTACGCCAATTACTTCATGGGGATCTTATGAAACAATGTCAGGCTCGGCGCGGACAATATGCGTATTGCTGGGACGATGTTTTTATATACGCACTGTGTTTAAGTACGGGCAGTCTTAGGATCATTGTAATCGAATGTTATTGTTGGAATGATTCCCGGCTATTATGAAACTATTGGTATTTCAATAACAGCGAGGGAGCGGGTGGCGGTGCGCGGTCCGTATAAATTTTGCGGTTGTGACATGTGTAAAGGCTCATAAGTCACTGAAGGCGTCGGCTAGGGCGAGGCGGGCGGCCGGCGCATTGTGTTCTTATGCCGCATATATTAACGTGCATTCTCACGCACGGAACTCGTTTCTTGGCCCGCCGCCCGTTCTCTTGTTGCTCTTGCTAATCCGCGTGCCTTTGTGCCGCTACGATGCCTTTTTGTGCAAAGTTCGATAATCGAAAACGCCGCCGTTGTGTCAAATAAGTCGGCGCTATACGTCCACTTTCGAATCGGCAAAAAGAACTGATCGAAATTTGGACTTTGATATCGCAGGCGGAGACGAGGCGGAACGCGACGTGCCACGCCGGTGGACGTATGCAGCTAACGTTAAATGAATCTCGCTTTAAAAGACCATTATTTCACAGACGTGACATACGAAGAGGTGGAACATCCATTTTCTCGTTGATCCTTGCTCTAGCCCATTTCAAGAGTTGAGTTGACATAAAAAGATGTATCGCGTGTACGTTTAAAAACACATTAGATAAAATTCAAAAATTTAAATGTAATTAGTCTTAATTTTGTACTTTATTATTAGTACCAAATTATTAAGGAATATTGTAAGTATACTCATAATCGTCACGTCACGAATTGTTTTAGCTTTAAGTGACCAACATAAACTGATTTTTTCATGGGCTCTTATACCTTGGAGAATAAAATAGTTCAGTAAAAAAAGGTATAAGTCATATCGAGCATTAGCCAGAAATAGTAGGTACTCCCAAAATCTTCACTTAACAAATTAACTCAATCTTTCACCAATGTAACAGTACGGTAAACACTGTATGCCAAATCGAATATGTTATGTCACTTTCTCATTAAATAAAAGGTAAATTCAACGGTTAATCAACATAACAGTGTCATACAAGTCGCTATAGTGATATCGGAAGCGCGCAGACTGTATGGCGATTGCCGGACTCGTGGTCGCAAAATTCTAAATCGGTATATCGTGTCGCCCCCGCGCCCGCGCACCCTCGTGTCGTTACCCCGCCTTCAATTATTTTGAGATCCCGACACGTGTTTCGCGCTCAACTTTGCACGTTATAAACTTACGATATGCAACACTTGGGCTCGTGTAATTCTACTACTGGAGTTTTAAATATATAAAATTATTACAGTTGATAAGTGATGTGAGTGATAAATCGAGTGTGCTCATATACTTGTGATCACTGACTAGTTTGTTTGATCATCAAGTACAATAGAAGACAGAGACAATTATAGTTGCTGTAGGTGATACAAATTATAAGTCGATGAGTAATACAGAATAATATAGCTAAGAAGTTTTATAATGTGAATTATAATTATGCCTATTAGTAAAACATTAGTCTTCAATAAAAATATCAGTGGTAAAAGAATTATTCAATATTACCTCAACATTAAACGAGCAGCCATTGTAATTTGACCCAGACATGTTTCTTGGTATAAATATATTTTTAGTTATATAAAAAATAGCTCCAAGTGATACTCAGGCAGAGTAACTATAATTAGTTCCTAATATTTGTTATTTTCGTTCAAAGAAATTTGTTATTATTGTTTGACTTGCAACTTAACAATGATGTCATCGCTTGATGTCGAACGTGACTGCCCCATGATGGGAATGTTATTAACATGCACTCATATACCTAGTATAAACTTTAGATCCACATTCCGTATTCAGATATAGTCTCACTGCATTTTATTTTATAAGCTGCCAGAATGTGTTTGCATCTTTGTTTAAACAACAATATGTTTGTAGTGTTTTATTAAAATATTCTGTTATTGTTACAGTAAGACAGCGGAGAAGGGCTCACTTCCAGCGTATTCGAACTAGTGAATCAATTACAAAGTTAGCGCTTAGAGCTCTAATTAGGCCGCTTAAGTGACTACACAAAACCGCGAGAAATATGTATGAAAGCATCTCAGGGCTACTGCAAACATAGCGTCACGTACATATATACACGCTCAGTTATTTAGTTAATTTGTTCTAATAAATCAGATTTTTGTCTCGCTTAACCGCGACAACTACGAAATGAATAAATATGAAATTTGTCTCCTAGGACGGAGTGTGGTTTCGGAAAATATTTTAGCTTATCTTTTATTATTATAAATGTAAGTTTGTTTGTTTCGCTTTTACGCTAAAACTGCGCTACCGATTATCATGAAACTTTGTACGCATATTTTTAGAGGTATTAAAAAAACATACACATTTTAATTAAAAAATAAATAGTATAACAATATTTATTTAAGGGCTACAACGTGAGCTAAGCGGCAGGTAAAAACTAGTAATATATGTATAATGTCAGAAAAATTAACAATTGTCTAGTCGGGATACTAAAGTAGTAAGGGCATGTTAGTGAATAAGTTAGTATTAGTGCAAGCACTAAATTAAAGCTATATTAAATAAGACTTGGTTGTTGAGTGATTAAGGATTTTCAACTGACGATTTCATTTTGTTCGTTAATCGTCTGGGCGTTAAAGACAAAAGAAATTAATTTCGAATAAACCTCCATCACAGCGCAGTTAACATTAAACATTACCTTATAAGTCGTTAAATATAAAACAATATATTACGGTCCGCTGCACTCGAGACAGCTGCTTGCCTTATATAGAAGATTAATACTGATTTATGATGTCACTTCCATTTTCAATCATATTGCGTAAGCGTAGAGACAGATTTGCAATGTACATGTCATCCGTTGTTTGAGATCAAACGTGTATAGTACGTGACCACAATGAAACTTAGCCTTTGTTGACAATTTTGTTTGACGCGAGTCATCAGTTGTTTTAATTCTTGTTTTAATTTATGACCATCAAAAGTGTTTTATAATTAGCACTCTTATTTATATGGCGCTTAAAGTGCCATATCGTAAACTAGCAGACCCGGCCACGCGTTGCTGTAACCTTACACCGCCATCTGTTAGAATCTGATAAAACTAATCCTTTGTAAGATATTGAACAAATAATTCACAATAAAATAATATTGCGACTATTAATTTGAGATGTGAGCTATCGTATCTTTCAAGTTGGATCAAACTGCATACGGTGTGCAAAATTTGATTAAAATCGGTTAAGTAGTTTAAGAGTCCATCGCGGGCAAACACCGTGACACGTAATTTAAAATCATACAAATGACAGAATATGAGTATCTATAGGTGCAAGTGTTAAGAAAATATAATGAAGGGATAATTTATCTGAATTAATTTTTCAAACTCAAGAGTCCTTAGACGTGACTTTGATATTTCTTTAAGTATAAGTAATAACTTATTGGGTAAATTTTTGAACAGTGAGTTTAATCTTTCCTTAATTATTGCTTTAATTTTTTTGGAAGCTTTTTGCGATACTCGAAGGACTGCTAAAAGTAAGCTTAGCCTGTGAGTATGGGTGGGAGAGTGAAGGGATCTTAGGTTTAATCTAAGCCAACCTGTCTCTAGGGCCATCTGGCTGAACTACCGTCGGTCTCGGTCGCTATGAACATAGCAGTCGTCAACCCATGTCGGAGGCCTGAGTGGGGCCACCCATTAATGGGTTGAAGGCAGATTTATCGCTAATGAAGACTTATAAAGAGAGTTTGAGAATTTTAAATATACTGAATATGTAATTACTTACAATATACATATAATATCTTATTAATATTAATATGTTATATCTTATTACTTACAGAACTTCATATCTATGTTTTAAAGGCAAAGTAGGTAAGTTTGTACTTTAAATTTTCATACTCCCTTTACATATTTCTCTCGGAAGGCACTGGAGTCTGTGATACTTGGTTTATAGTGGGTCTATTTGCTTACTAAAATGCTCCTTCAGAAAATTAACCATGAAAATTTCATCAAATCAAACATTTAATTTCATTAACGTCTGACCTTTTCAGTGTTGTAGAAACAATTAACAAGCGGGGCTATCTAGTTGAGTACATTTAATTCACCTGAGTCTGTAATTTATTCGCCTGGGTAAATCCAGTCACTTCTTAGCTGGCAAAACGTCAATGCTTATAATTATATGCTCGCGGTGAATGACCCGCCTGTAATAATTAAGTCGGTTCGTTTTCTAAAAGCATAAATTAATTTATTATATTTTATTTAAATGACTGTAAGCAACAGAAGAAATACGATTACAGGCAGATATTAAAATTATGTATAAACGTAATTATGTATAACAGATATAACATTAATTATGTATAACATTGTTGAACTAATTGGCATGTTAACCTCGAAGCTCTGTCAAACTAATTCGAGTTTCTAAAACTGTTTAATAAATTTGAACAATAATAAACCGTTTAACTGATCGATTACTCAAATCAAAAGACAACGTTTGACAATAGATTTGACAGCTTATTAGATAATTATTCGGTGATCAGCCTTTCAGGAACGGGCGGTAAGTATCGATAATGGAACGGTTGTATTGTTTAGCGGGGTCTACATAAATAATGGCGTAGCCACCGGCCGTAGCCCGTAGCACCGTAGTCATAGACGTAGACAATGTTCGATCGATTCCAATGTCACGCCGTCATACGGTCGTACGTGAATCAACGACTGTACTCGTATGTACATGTACTAACAACCTAAAGCTTCCTCGCTATACCTATACCAAGAAAGTACCCACCTGTAGTAAGTGCGCTTATATTGTTGCTTAGCATATATTAAATTTTCTGTGTTTCTCGTTTCTTCTCCTCAATGTTAAAGTCGGAAACGGTGATAGAAACAAAAAATGACGTGCATAAGTGTATTGTAGAAACATGAATAAATAAGTTAGAATTAAAAAAAGTCGAATATAAAAACTCAATTATTGGAGGTAAATTTCGAAGTGTTCGATGAATTGACTTGAAAAGAAAATGTAAATAAGAGAGTGTTTTTATAAAATAAGCTTTTTGCTCCGACATTCCCACGTGAATGGAAATTTTTTAAGGCTTTGGAATGATCACAATTTGCATTGTTGCTACTTTAGTTACTATCGCCAACTGAGCCACAAGGCCACGTCTACTAAATATTGTACTCGAATTTGATTGTATTAGTTTAAACTTTAAAATTGCAACTTGACTACAGTGACATCTATCTGATCGTATTGTAACTGTTATGAAGAGAAAATAAATATAGTGTATTTTATCTTCAACCGTACATGATTCTCATAGAAATATACTTATTTATCGTACAGATACTGTAACCTATAAACCTGTGTAAGACATAGTTACTAAGGTAAACACTTAAAAATATTTAGACACGATTCATTTAATCGGAAAGCCGGTTTCCGAACTATGCCAGTAGTTGACGCATTTAGAGTGTGTAAAAACGTGTCAAAAAAAAATCTAAAATACAATACTTATTAATAAATATCTTCAACAAATTCTTTTATATACATCCATATACAGATAGATCATTAAGTTTTACTATTAGATATAGATAAAGAATTTGCTTTCTAAGGTTACTAAAGGAGACAATAATACTGTTAGTATCAGATAAAATCACGTGTATCATTTCAAAGTACGACAGGTATCTGGGTTCCCGTTAACCGATTGTGATCAGAGTTGAACCAGTCATTCTTTAGCAAGTTAAGCTTATGACTATATTAATGATCTCATCCTGCACAGGTAGCAGAGACTGATTACTCAGTACTCTAGCAAACCGGAGACCTTCCCCGATTGACAGTAACTTATTCGCCCAGCCAATATCGATGGCTCGGCTAGGTTTCAAGAAATATTACAAGGCTAGAAGTCGTGAGTGAATACCGCGATTAAGAGCCTCGGATGCATTTAGAATTATTAATATATGGTTGTATTTCAATTGATAATAAAATCATAGTTGTGTGCTGTCGTTTTTTATTTTGTTAACCACGTCGGAGTTAGAGGGTGGTAAATTGAGTGAACAAAGGAGCTGTAATTATGGAGAAATGGATCAATAGTTTTCTAACTTATTTTTTATATTTTTTGCAGAGTTTAATGCGATATCATACATACATACAATCACGCCTTTTTCTCTTTATGGTAGACAGATACCACTTCCTTCCAAATGCTACGATTCTGACCTACCTCTCTCGCTACATCAACTTTCGTCACTTTTCTTATACATGCTCGCCGGTTTAGGAAGCTTCTCACCTGACCCTTCTTCAGGACGTCTTCTACCTGATTGTGAAAGGTCCTTCGTGGTCTTCCTTTTCCAGCATTATATATTATGTAATATCAGATATTATAAAATATATTGTTTTAAGTTCTATATAGTTGGAGTATCCATAAAACTTACTCATATCCGTAAAGTTTATTCAGCGCACGCATGAAAAAATTTTTTGTTGCTGCTCCTCTCCTATTCATCATGGCGTGATGTTCTATAGCCTATAGCCTTCCTCTATAAAGGGACTATCTAACACTATAAGATTTTTTCAAATCGGTCCAGTAATTCCTGAGATTAGCCCGTTCAAACAATCCAACAAACAAACTCTTCAGCTTTATATATTAGTATAGAATATAGATATACATATTTTAAAGTACTGACCTCATTTCTCTCCGTGAAACTTTTACCTTAGTACCCTTACTCGAAACAATTGCCGTTAATATAGTTCAGGCTTTAACTATAATTATACTAAAACCATCTCAGTAACACGCTAAGTTTAATGGTATAATTTTCATACTGACTCATTTTGTAGCTGCATTTAGGCCAGACAAAATTCGTATTCTCATTTATTAGTATGGAAATACAGAATATTATTGATAAGTAGGTTAACTGCATTGTAAATTGTCTCTGCCATACAATAGCTATCTCGTTAGATTTGGCATAGTGCATGACAGTATCACGTGTCAACATTATGTAATAAAAATCACGTATATACCTATTTTAAGTATTGTAATAAAATAATGCTAAATCACCTTTCTACGGGATCAATGACTGCTTAAATGCAAAACAACTATTTACGTCTACCTTGTATAAATATTTAAAGCTAAATCATCAGATTCCGTAATATTATTGTACGGTATATTAGAATTCATCGTAAATTTCGCAATTGTTGCCGTTTATGAAGCCACAGCGTAACAGTTTCAGGCGAATGAGTCAGTGAAAAAGAACCTTAGTTCACGTACATTATAAAAATATACAAACCAACCGCCTTATTGTTATTTTTTATAACTAAGCTTTTAATAGATTCTCAAAACTAGGAAAATATCCTACACCTACAACATCATCGAACAGCCTAAAAATTGTTTTAGTTTTTAATTGCAGTTATTAATGTTATACCTATCCATTAAAACAGTTATAATATCAACTTTAAAAAAGTCGACATTCAAAAGTGACTTCATAGATTTTTGAAAATATTAAATGTTTAAGTCTGCCTCGATAACTACGTATATGTATGTATATGCAAGGGTTGTAGAAAACTTCGACATTGATATTCATATTTTACGCTAGCTTGTTGCTAAGGAAAATGTTTGCTCGGCTTTTTTCGACCTTTAAAACGTTGGACTACTGTTAATTCTTTCACTGTGATAAGCTACGTGTGCGTTTACATGTATTTGTGTATTAGTGTGCGTAAACTGGTTAGAGTTTACGAAAAAACTGCATTCGCCCGCATTGTGTTTGCGTGCATTGACACGATAGATGCAAGGACCAGTTCGGATGCGCTCCGCTTTAATACATCAAAGGGTTAAGCGATATTAAACTTTCATAATACTTTATGGATTCGTTGGCACCGAGGGCTTCATTATGAGGCTCGAGTGAAATATCTCTTTGCGCATTATTAACGGGCCACGCGACCCGCATGATTCGATTCGTATTTTATTTCGCGAATCAGGTGTTTTTTGTGTACGTCATAATAATTGTACATACACTCATTTTTTTGCGCTGTGCTGTTGGTGATAGAACTAGTGTGAATGTTTCTTAAAAAAATAATTAAAATCTCTTTACTACGAACTGTATAATATATATTATAATTAGATTAATTTACATATGAATCAGTTTAGCGAAAAAAACGATGAATTTAATTTGTTGTAAATTAATTGTAGGCATGACAAAATATGTACTCGGCTTCTATGTTAAAAAATCATCGGAAATGTCTTAAAGCGATAGGTATTTCCAAATTCCTAAAATCTGTGTCATAATCACTTTTGTTTCATGAAATTAGATGATCGTATAACATATTATATGCGTCAATTGAATATAATATCATCTATGAGTACATTATACAGTCGTAAGTGTCGAATGAAGACTATTTTCTAATAAAGAACGATTGAGTGACTCAAGCGGATTGTCGACTCGTTTCCGAGTTAAGTGAGTCAAGAGTCTCTTGTATATGTGTAAGATCTATCATTGCGCCCACAAGATTGAAAAGATGCCAGTTGAAGCAATATTTCCGTCTTGATGAACGCATATTTCCTCTTTAATCTCTGGCGTTATTGTTTGGTTTACGACCAACCCACGGGAATTTATGTAAGCTAGTAAATACTGAGACGCTACTAAATAAATACTAAATAACTGTACTGGGCCACTCTGGATACGCGGCCGTGGCATACTAGAGCCATTGTGGACGGTCTGTTTTCGTCAGGCGTATCGTGTCGGTTGTATATTAAAAAAATGTAGTCATAAGAACATGTACTTTCATTGTTGTAGTAACTATTGCGAAATAAATCCTGTTTCTTTACTTTAATTTAGATTGAGAGTTGTTGTATAGGTTTTACCGGGTTTAAAATACCTAGTGGTCATTTATGACTTTCAAACTTTTGCATTAAAACAGAAATTTAAAAAAATATAAAATTCAGCCATATGAGAGTAATAATGATGCAGAGTAGAAAAAGTGACACATCATGATTAATCATTATGTCGGTCGAAATTTCCACGGATACTACACACTACACTGCAGAAATATGATTATCTTGTACGATTGTGGACTTAAATAATTGAGGGAATTTAATGAAGATATAGTGTGTATTTCGGTTAGAAATATAATTGCTTTTAATGGGAGACGCATGAAAGACAGTACTGGGTTTCAAGCTCCTAGTCGGAACGCGACGGACTGTTAGAGACGGTTGACTTAAGTTAGAGGGTAGTGCTGGACAGGCGGGTTTCACTTTTTATAAAACCATGAGTATTTCTTTTTTAATCGTTCAAATCTCTTGCCCTCGTGAAAACCAAGGTCTTGTAAAGGATTTATTTACCTAGTTATTAAAATGTTCGCCTACATAATGAAACTTGTAACAGTTTTGTTTAAGAAGTGAAGAAAATGAGACGCTAATGCATTAAATTCCATTATAATTTCATCGTCAAAATTGAGAAATATCTAACTATATACCTAACACGTTGACACTATAAATAATCTAGTAATGATTAATAATCTCGTAATGTAACGTATGGGGGACCATACCAAATGATGGAGATTATTTAATTACGCGGAAAAATGCTTTTCTTTTGAGATTTAGATGTTGGTCGTATATAAGAAATTTTTGTACTTGACCATAAGGGTCCTTTTAAAAACCCTGAGTCATCGCTTGCTTTTTAACGTTTGAAGCGAAAAATCTGGAATCTTTAATACAGGTTTCCGTTTTAATGTGGAGAAGTGTTAAGGCAGGATTTTTCGCACAAGGAGCATGATTTATATTTGTGCTTTGAAGTTGCCTTGTTTTAACTATCCTAAATCTAAATCCTAATCCTAAATCCTTACGACTTTTGCTAACAGTTGCTGGCGAGAATATAAAAGCTTATTGAACTAAATCATAAGCAACACAAAATGGTTGAATGTAATGTCGACCTGTTGCTTAGGATCTCATCTAATCCCGTTGATGGAGGAACGAAATGGTTGCTACCGTAGTCACCTAACCCTTTGTACCCTTTTCCTGATTAACACATTCCCAGATATTATCCAAGCCCTTTACCTGCGATATATGATATTGTTAAACATAACGGCAAATTCATTATGCCTTAGTTATTTGACGTTTAAAGGTATGACATTTTTGTAGAATTATTTTCTTAGTTATCGAAAGTTATTACGTAGTTGAGTCTTAAACAGATTCGTTACTATTTAATTTTAGAGAAAAAATACTACTTTTTTGGGACGGCAACGCATTGTTGATGTCTTTCGTATTACTGATATCCCATTGGTAACGGTAAGCAAGCGCTCATGATTATTTGTCGATTAGTAAAATAAGTGGTTCGATCCGACGGCTAGCCTTTAGGCCATCATATAAATTTCAGCAGAAAGCTAACAGTATCCAAAAAATGTCGTAAAACAGTAATAAATTATCATACTAGACAAATAAATCATGTTACGCTTTTGGGCTAGAAGCTCGGATTATGCCGTGAGCGAGGAAAAATTTATTACATCAATACGAAATGAATGGATGAGAATCTTTAGTGTATGTTAGTTCTTGATTTATTACTTTAAGTGTAGGCGAGAGTGAAATAAGAAATCTGCGAATTTGTATACACTTCATCAGGCGTACGAATAATATTTCCTCTTATTGACTAAGTGATATATTATTCAATTCTAAAAATTCTAAGTGATTGTAACAGTAAAACTCAGCTGCTTCAATATTTAATAGATTTCTTTATTTAATGCTTCATCTATTACTCTATGTTAAGCTTAAGTGTGTATTAGAAAATATTTTTACCATTTGCTTCGCTGAAGGAATAACCTGCGAATATTATCTATGTACTTGCGGATTCGATCGATATCCTGCAACATAAAACATCGATCGGATTATCGCATCGAACTGTGAATGTAAACCATTCTCAAATTAATTAACGACATGCAAAAAAACTAACTATATTTGTAAAGATGTATCAAGTCTTTCAAACGTAATTTGCCTGGTATATCAAACAATGGAACCGCGGTTAATGATTAATGAGCTAAGACAACGTAAACTGTGTTCTTTATGGAAATATTGGACGTCTAAGTAAGAGATGTTTTATTGTCAGTTTCAAGTTATTTCTATTTTCAAGATAGTCTTATGTTATTTTTTTTAATACACACTATTATCTTCACCCCAGTACTCCGCTAGGCGATGAATTTTCAATAATCCTTCCCTAGAACTTTTCACCATATAAAGAACCTATTTAAAAAGTTTCTCTAATTTTACTAGTTCGAGTTATGTTTTAATTGACAGTCAGTTTATTTATCAATCGATTTATTCATCAGTTGCGGCCACCACATTACATTTGTGTTTAACCATATCAATTGAACTATAAATCTGTTTGAAAGGATTCCTTGTTTCGAGCTCCGAGTGTATTCGAAGGACGACAAACGTCCTCGTGTTAAGTAGAATCACGTGTAGCAAATGTAATTACGAGGCTTAGGAACATTGAGCGCTACGACCGGGTGGGCCGTTGTCTGATATAAAGGAATTGTCCCAACGCTAAAGATTAACGAGGTGACTGAACAACTAAATTAAGTACTAAACTAGTTTGTCTAGTACGAAACGATTCACACGCCAAATAAAAAAACCGTTTAGGAGTTCAATGACGTAAATGCACACGGTTCGGAGAAAAATATATAAAGGTATGTATTATTGAACGTCAAATATTTTTCCATTGCCACTGTTTCGGAGAGGTTTCGTACTTATTTGGTAATATGTGCATGGGATATTAAATTATCCAGTCGCGGGCGCCGTTAGTACTTGTATAGATGATCGCTACTAGCAAATTTCTTGAGCGCTTCTGTGCTTCGGAGAGCACGTTAAGATGTCGGTGCCAGTTGTTCTATTAAAGTAGTCGTCAAGCTATGTCGGAGTTCGAGTGGCTTAAACCTTCCGTCACTTGGGTGGGCCACTAACACCCCTAGCGTGATAGAGTATGCGTTAGACCTCCTCAGTGAGGACAGACGCCGCTCCATATTCTACCATTAATGGGTTGAGGGCAATCAAAAGTCGACCGTATTACTAATGTTTATAAGGGAGGATGAATACTGACCATGATACGGCTCGTTAGTCGGTTAGGTATATAAAAAACTCAGTTCGAACCTAATACATTAGATATGTAACATGAAATAGACCTGTCACTTGAAATTTGATTCGCCCGTATATCGTAACTGTCTTTTATAAGAGACGACTAATGTGACTCCTCGTATTACACCGGGCAAAGTTACTACTCACTCAATAATGTGCCTTTCAACTCGAATATTTTATACTTTCATTTATTTTCATGAATTTAAGTGTAAGCACTTACACTGTTTCTGCCATTTAGTCATAACGATATCGGTACGACTTTGTTACGAGAATCGAGAAGTACATACGTTCTCTGTTTTCACTCGGTTTGTCAACCGATTTAGTGCTATGATTATGTGTCTTTTAAAGATTTGGAATCTTGTGCCAAATGTCAGTCTCGCCGTGACTACGATCCATGTAACTGGGTCGAAATATCGGTAAAACAATAAAAAGAATACAGAGATCGTGAGTACCCGCTATAATTAAAATCTTGTGCCAAAGGTCTTGCGATTTGATTTATTTTTGAATAAAAAAAAATACTTCAAACACAAAAGTTATTTATTCCAGGTGATTACGAGCAAAAAAATCAAATGTTTTTATGTCGATTGAACCTTTTAATGTTGATAATTGATTCATCGATTCATAAATTAAGATGTTTTATTAATGAATGACATGACATGTATGAGTGACATATATTTTTTAATCTATGCTGAATTTTTCACGGATTTTGAACGATACTTGAATGTTAACTTCTATTTAACAATTGAGAATTCTGGTAGTTATGTAGTTTAATTCGTCAAAATTTAAAGTATCAAATTTATTTCGTTCAATTTTGTTAGCATAAAAGATTCAACTTCAAAACGTAGTACTATTTATGTTGTCAATGCGGTGAAATTTCAATATATTTGCGTATCAACGAAAATTTAACATCGGGTATTTGTTTCGACTGCGGGCATTTTACAACGCTGCAGCTTTTTGCTATATTATATAATAAATGAAAGATTACGTAAACACACGCTTACGTGGACTGCGGCTTTTGGCCGCTGCAGTTTATGGAAACAGCGGCGAGTTTATAGCCAAAATAAGTAGGTCTATTGTCACCCTGACCTTATATAAAGGAGGCCGTCCGTTTTAGTGCTGTAGTGTATAGTTGTTATAACAAGAAAAAGAAATAGAAAATGTACAAGTTTTTATAGCCAGCTCATACGAATGTTTATCATAAGTTAAATTGTTTGACAGCATACATAAAACTGTGTAAAAGCTAGAATCTCATAATTGTGAGATAATAAGTTGTAGATAAAATAATAAAATAAAGTTAAACGGGTCTCTCCTCATAACTGAGGAGGTCTAGAACATACTCCACCGCGCTTCTCCAGTGCGGATTTGTGGTTGGGTTAGTGACCAATCCAAGTGTCGAACGATTTTATGCCTCCCGAAGGGTACCGACGTTGCTTAA